>VZSV01000084.1:3176686-3197552 GCA_013398735.1 Nothocercus julius | reverse complement strand
ATGGAAGAATCCTTGACTTTAAGCTGGGTTTTCAAAATCTGCGAATACATTTTAATTAGTCATTTAGATCATGTGATATCTTTTCTCTCTTTGGCTATGTGAATCTGATTTTTAGCGTGCATATTTTATTTCAGGTAAGAAGTGTACCTTCCATCACGTCTTCCTAACTACCCATTTAGAGACAATTTTTGTCCTTGAGTATATTCCATGTGGAGGCTTTGTGGGCGACTACAGCAAAATGGAAAATTCAGCCACAGATAATTACAGATGTTTTAGAGAAAATGTTGCTTAAAAATGTTTTGAAAACTTAATTTAGCTTGTGTTAGGCTACTAAATAAGAATACAGTGTGTTGTCTGTGTGTTGTTAGAATGTCCTGGATACATCTCAGTGTGCACCAGTGATGGCCTCGCCTGTGTGTAGGTCAAGCTGACCGCGCACATAAGATGGCACTGTATGATTTACATCAGGTGGGAATTTGCACATACAACTGTGTTTTTCAAAGAGGAAGATGCTGTCATACTCGTATATGCAAAGACCTGTAAATCTTTGTTTCATTTCTCTTAAGACTGTTTGAGAACTGCTCTTTCTTTTCTCCCAATATGACTGCAAACACAGAGCGATTTGAGTGCTTTATCAGCATCATAACTATTCCTTGAGAAGGCTCCCCACATCTTGAAGTCTATAGCTGGGAAAAATAAATCCATAGTTCGAATATCAATTTTTCTTTTAACCTATTTGTAGATGATTTATTGTAGTGGAAAGTCAGATGATGATAAGATAATGCTGTTTAGAGGTCATTAAAGAGTTTTGAGGAAGTTTCTACAAAGGTACTGTTCTTATATTGTCAGTATGATAAGAAAACTAACAATTTATGTCAAAGTTTGCAAAATGTGTTTGTCTGATAAACAGTCTGCTCAGGGGACATCAATCATACTTCCTTCCCGGAGTATATTGTATTTTTCATGAAGTGAACTTTAGTGACTCTGCACATCCATGTGTTTGATGTTGCAGCATCTTAAGCAGTCTTTCTGTGTGTTTTTTTTTGTAATGCAGCATGCACAGGGTGCCTCATTGCTACCAGCCACTAATCACCAGAAGCCTTTTCTTCTGCATAAGCCAGTAATTACACAAACTTCTTTAGCCATTTTAGAACACAATTACTGTGGTCTTCATTTCTGGACCTTACAGTGTTTCTTCTCTTGAAAGAAAGGTGTTTCTCTAACATAAAAATTCAATATGGAAGATGGTAAGGAGGAAGTTGCAATATGCAACTGATTTATAGAAGAGTCCTCTGAAGAGACATTCTGCATCAATATCTTAAAGACTCATATTTGGTTAAAAACAACTAAAAATACAAACTGCATAATCTACTTTCTCAGTGTTTTTCTTAACATGCATTTTCAGCTTATTACAGAATAAATCACTTCTCAATTGCCTTGAGCTGAAACAATACATCTGAGCTCGGGTTAAAAGCCTGTAAGTGCTTCTGTTCTTCAACAAAGTGAAATCAGGTTACATTAATAGAAGTATTAATTAATTTGCCCTCATTTATTCAGTGGAATTAGCGTTATTGAAAAGTCTTTACCGTCTTTAAGTATGGTTAAAGTGTGTGCAGCTTCAGTGACAGAGTTTCATCTGTAACACCTAGTGATGTGTCAGATAGTGTAGAAAATTATTGTCCAATTTGGAAACCTGAGACATTGCTGGGAAATGCTGTGGGGTGCGTTATAATGAAAATACCAATCCACATTAGCCATGGTTGCCATAAGCAAAAATCTTAATATCTTGGCGAAACCTACTTAAGGTTCATGTAATAAACTCACATTCCTAATTTTATTAGGGATGTGCCAAGTTAAGCACTTTGCTGGCCTTTGGACAGATTTATAGCTTGACTTCTGCTGAATTAGTGGTGACTGACAAGAGGACATTGTTTTATAGGATGCTATTTAAATAAAAACCTGCAGGGTATTTCTGTAATGTTGTCACTTCAAGTCCAAACTGGAAAAAAGAAATGCGTATTAAGGAGGAATCTTCATTAGCTTTCATGAGTTTAATCTAAGGCTGTCAAAAGCTTCCTTAAAAGCTAAGACATTTTAATGCACTGGGACAAGCC
Organism: Nothocercus julius; assembly: GCA_013398735.1. Classification (NCBI taxonomy): domain Eukaryota; kingdom Metazoa; phylum Chordata; class Aves; order Tinamiformes; family Tinamidae; genus Nothocercus; species Nothocercus julius. Next base: position 3,195,438 of record VZSV01000084.1, on the reverse strand, counting down.
TCATCTTTGTTCCTGGTTTTAGTATGAAAACAATCTGTTGGACTTATTAGAAATTGGAAAAACAAAATCCTATTCCCTTTTACTTGTTAGAGTTGTGTGCAAAGAACAAAGTGTGATCCTCTTTCCTGAGGAATGTCAAATTGGTGATTGTTAGCCATTTTGCTTTCTAACTTTTTATTATGCATATAGCACTTGTTCCTAGCCAGCTATGTCATCTTCTATTTATTCACAGGCTATCCCGAGCCAACAAACATGCTGACTTTTTCATACATAAAGCACCGTGGTTGTAAATTAGAAAAATTGTTGTTCCTTTAAAATACTAGCTGGGTTAGAGGAATGATCTTCCCTAAAAAAAAAAGAGAGAGAGAGAGAGAGAAGCTTCTTCCAGCTTTAAAATTAGACTCTATGTAACTGTTGTGACTCAGAGCAAAATATTGACCCAAATACCTATTACATTAATCTGACCCTTCAGTCCTCCCTTGTCATATATTTGGCAGGACTTTTAAGTTTATGGGGAGGATCTGGATCTTCCAGATCAGCATGAGAGCAAGCAAGTAGGACACTTGTATTGCTACAAGTAATTCACTTAGTCTTATCTGTGGTCACGAATTTGTATGGCTGAATTAAAAATCCATTTGTAAAAGAAAGAGGAGTATACCTGTCTCACTGAGCGGCTGAGAGGCAGAAGGAATTGATATTACTGATACATTTCAGTGCTTCATAACTGCTGTCTAACCAATAGGAAGTCTTACTTTTTGTAATAAAATGATGGAATAAGTGTGAAGTGAGTACAATTAGCAGTTAGATTTTTTTTTCTTTTTTAATGCATAATCAAAACCATATGATATAAGGAAATTGCTTCACTGGAGAGAATGACAAAAGGCAGGGATCGGAGTTTGGGCTTATCAAGAATACATACAGTTACATATGAAAGATTACACAATAGATTTGCTTTAGGGAAAGAGATATTGTACATACTGATTAAAGTCTACATAAATCAAATATTGGAAATATGCCAGTCATTCCTAGCAGTGCCACTAATGCAATAGATCTCAGCTATGTCTCACTGATTTTCTTAAGCTTTTTGGTAGCTGTTACATACTCTCACCCCATCATCTGCTCAATTCAGCTAGGGTAAGGTGTGAGACTGAAATAATGAGAATTCAGTGACAAAATCGGAATGTGAGTTCTGACTAGTAGGGGAGCAGCAGAGGAATAACTGATGTCAATGCAGTTTAAATTCAGGCAGAGAATTTATTGGACTGTGTCTCACCTGTTTAAATGTGAGTTTAGTATGACAAAGAGTTTCCCTCGCACATTATTTCATCATCATTATGTATTATTTATGTAGCTCCATCACTGCGCATGGTGCTTTACCAAGATGGTTCAATTAAAAGATTCCACCTGGAGATGATAAATTTAATGGTGTCAACAAATGTTGACATATGCACTAGAACATATGGGTGGTTCCTCCAAAACTGGTCAGTGGTGGAGCCATTATGATTTTACCTCAGTATTTAGAAAGGTAACATGAGAAGAGGCCTAAATACCTCTTTATTAAGGTAGTAGTCATAGTAGATGATAGTATAACTGGGTTAAAAAGCTATTTAAAATTTTTATTGATAAATCATCGTCTGTAAAAAGCATCACTAAATAAATGTTTTATCAGCAACTGAACTACAGAAAGTAATGAGCAAAGAACATTTTAGATTTTTTTTTATATGAGTTTTGTGTATGTGGGTTTACGTTTTGTAGTGTTGCTATACTGAATTTCTAAAAATGCTGATGCCCAAAACGCCAGTATCAAGCATAATTTAAATATCAAACAAACCGACTGTTGAGGGCAGCAATTAATAGATAAGGTGTTATCTGTTTGATCTGTGCATCCTTATCCCTCTTCTCGTTCAATCAATGGTAATGTTTAATTGGGAGCAAGATTGCATGCTAATGTAAATATTTTCTAATCTGCCAATAATATATGTGTCAGGAGGCCTGTCTGGGTACGTGGCGCAGAGTAAGTCTGAACTGTGTGGGATAGCGCTGGGTGTGTTCCTTGGTTTTCGCGTTGGAGGACCGCAGACTTAGGCGTACGTTTCGTGTTGGCGGGGCAGCCGCTCTTCCTTCGGTGCGTTGGGGGCTGTTCTGTGCTGCTTTGTTTGTGTGCCAGTTAATGTATTGCATTGGCAGAGGTGCCTCGCTCCTCAGGTTTGGAGCTGCCAATTCTGCTCTAATTAATAAGCATTAAACTAAACTCCCAGCCTCACAAATCCTTCCCTGACAACTTCACACCCTATTAAACCCGAACTTTTGTGCGCCTTAAAAATACTTCTTTCCACAATACAGTACTTTTCTTTATGGATATATACATCACTGTTACTACAGTCTACCATAAAGCTGCTTACTCTAAGAAAGCTGGATTTTCCCCTAAAAGAAGCTCAGAAACATTCAGAAGTAGAGGTTCAAATTAAAACAATAAAAAAATTATTATCCTTTAAACATATGCACATGTGCCCATATAACTGAAACCTGTGCATGCACTTGGGTACGTGCCATATAATTGTTCTTTCTTGCAAGCTAAAAGTGTATTTGCACATTGCGACCACCACTACTTCTAAAATTTTGACCTCTTGCTTTTCATGTTCCACGCTTACATAAGCTTCTTCCTGCTAACATTGAGAAAGCTGCATCTTTTTAGTCAGATATGGAATAGCCGCATGGATTATACGGCACTGAAGTCTGGCCTGCAAGTGCAGTTAGAAGCTGGGTGACAACCAGATCCAAGCCCTGCTGGAGCTAATGTCAGTCTTTCCACTGGATCAGGGTGAGTGGGAGAGGGGAGGAGACAGGGATCAAGGACAAAAAGGAATGTTGTCCTCCAAAATTTTATATAAATCTCAGTAAGCAATTCAAAGCACTTACTCTTAAATGCTACCTAACTCCCCAATATTCCTAAAATCAATAGAAATCAAATTTTGGCACAAAGACTTCCATATGGGTTCGGAAGCTGCCAGCTTGAGGAAATGCGTGGGAGGCATGTCCGGAGAGCAGCGTGGCATTCCCCTGCCCCATGGCACGTCCGCTTCCAGCCCCTGCCGCTGCTCCGGGGACTCTCTTTTAAAATACATTAACAGCTTGGGAGCAGGGAGCAGAAATGAATGGCAAAGCATTAGGCTCTGACTCCTCATGCTTTTCATTTCTCCTTCCCCTTTGGACTTCCCAGCTTCCTCCATCAACATAGGGGAGGCTAAGGCTCAGCACTTACATGTTATGGCTTGTTCTGCTGGTGCCAGGAGCCCTATTTCTAGGCACTGCAAAGCCCGGATTAGGTACTGAAGAGTCTGCTGGTGGCCCTGTATCGTCTGGCCCATCAGAGTTATCCAGGTGCAGCTGGGGAGTTTTGCTAAACACAGACGAAAGCGAGTAGCTGTAAGAGAAAACACACACGCTCCCACCCCTCTGTGCTCGGAGAAGCACCGGGCCACTGCTTTGGTTGACTCGCTCTCAAACGCGGGCGATGTACGGGAGCTGGCTCTGTGACTCTGAACAGCTACCCTGAAACCCAGAATCAAAATCACCAGTCTTCTTGCAAAACAGCGTGTTGATAAAGGCTTTCTTTTGATCCCCATTTTATTTCTGAGGGACACTTTTGATCTTTATTTCACTCTCTGGCCTTCATTTTTGTAGGATATATTAAATGTGGTTTTGATTTGCATTCAAACTTCAGTTTCTTTTGATAAACATACCATCTGCCACCCTCCTTGCGCATTTTTTGAAGTACCTTTGTTTCCCAAACAGGTATATGGCCTAGCTTCGCACAATCTATTAGCCTCCCACTTCTTTCATCTGTCCCATTACATTTGCTTTTTTTCCCTGCTGTCCGAAGACACTCTTGTACAAGTGATGTCACCTCTAATCCTATTTTTCATTTGTTTCATGGATATTGCTAACCACTCTCTAAATAAAAATACAACCTGATTCTAATATGCTAAGGAGCTCGACGGATAACCATATAATTTCAAAATGATACTGATTTTGTTTATACGCAACATAATCTTTTACAGTCCTTAGTCTTTATTTGAAGCATTGCAAAGTGGATTTTTATGAAAGGTATTATAAAGGACTCCTTGTTTCTTCATAACAGATTTGAACGTTAGCTGATCAGAGTTCAGATAAATAGTCTTTACTCTCCATTAAAATATTAAAAAGCCTTTGGTAGGAAACTGGCATAAAGATCCTTCATTCTTGTTTAATGAACACTTGTTGGCAAGTATAACACTTTAATAGCTTTGCAGAATGAATTTTGTGTGAGCATCCTCCATTTCCCTGTCAGACACTTGTCCAGGTGCTGGGAATTTATTGGGGGAAGCATATTTTTACTCATTAGTTCTGTATTTGATTACAGAACAGTAAAATATGAACCACCAAGTCCCCGAGGCATAGCTGTGTACATTGAGATTAGTAATTGCATGTCATCATGTTTTCCATTGGAATTTATATGGACAGATAGGATAGGTGCTCCTTAAGTAGGTTTAAAAGCAAAGCAAATTTATATTTAATCTTTTTTGCAGGCGTATTTTCCCTAATGGAGTAAAGGTTAGGCTAGATGATACATTTTAAATATGTTTTTAATTTATTTTTCTCTCTTTTTTTCTTTCCTTTCTTGAAGTACAAGGTTTTCTTTGTGACAAAATAAATATGTTGTAGCTGAAAAATTTTACTCTGTATGTGCTAATATAAACCGAAGGAAAGAAATGTGTTGTTGTCAGCAATGGGTGTGTATGAGTGTATGTTTATACACAATATATAGACAATGTTTTTATTTTTAACCAACCTTATAATGCTGTAGGCATGAATGAAAATCATGCAGTAGTTCTAAGGACAAATTTTATTTGAACTGAGTTAGAAGATGCTCTTTTTCTTTGTCTTCAGTATGCTTGTGTTTCAAAAAGAGCTAAAATGCTATTTAAAGTTTTGGACGTTTAAAAAAAAATCCAGCAAATGATATTACTATATTGAAAGGTAGTCTTCTTTTGGATCACATTGAAGGGTTAAATAATACCAGACATGTCATGCTCCCCTGTATAAAAATGCTCATAAATGCATTTTCCAAAACTGAATCTAATGAGGTACTTAATAGTCACAAAACTGGCACATTTGATAATTAATGTTCCTTACTGGCTTTTTGCTGATGCAGTATACTTTAAACAGAGAGAAATGTTAACTCAACATGTACTTGACCCATCAGCTGTTCGGAAACTTCCCCTTTTCTGGTGTGAAAAACCTGCGTGTGGCTGCTGGCAAGAGGCTGTCGTTAGCACAGCCCCACCTGAGCGCGAGCGCCGCAGCGGCCAGAGGTTCTGTTTTGTTAAGCAGATATATCTGTACAAGCCATGCGGGATCATGATTGCTTTCAAATGGGGAGCCAATTACTGTGCCCCACTGGCAAATGCAGAAATATTTCCCTTTTCAGTCAGTGAAGGAATCGGTGTTGAGCGGAGCTCCCAGCCTGGCACTGCAAGTAGTAGCTGTACGTTGTGTGCCACCCACATGTGACACGGCCTAAAGTCGAACTTGCTTGAACTTGCTTTGGTCTAAATTAGGCGCATCCACTGCTATTGCCATGTACTTGTTTGATCAAAGAACAGAGAAAAAGAAGAATAAGAACAATACAGAATTTGTGCAAAACCAGAGAGCGATGTTTATATACATGCGTCTATTTAAAGGGGGAATTGAGAAGGCCGTATCTTAACAGTGTTGGCAAATGCAGTGAAAGTAAATGGGATATTCAGGTTTGAAATATAGTTCTTGACAATAGGTAGTAAATACTTAACACTGTTGTTGTTTTTTTAGATCACAGCCGTGTTCTATGGCACTAGTAGCAGACTATTTCTTTGCTAGAAAATTCCTGCTGTTTTTGCAGTACACATATTGAATATGGTACATGTTGCAGAGCTGAGATTCAGAGGATTTGAGGGAGACAGAAATGTTGAAGGGTAATTGGAGCCACACAGGGAGCGCGGAGGAGGGATCAGAGTAGCAAAAGGAGGCTCAGAGAGGATTGTAGAGGCTCTGGGGAAGCTGAAAGTGGATCAAGACAGGACAAATGGAGGTAGAAAGGATCAAAATGCCAAGGAGAAGGAAAAGAGAGGACTGGCGCCGTGGAGGAGTTCAGGAAAAAAAAGTCTGATCAGACAGGATCAGACCAATTTTGTACTAGCTGACATAAGGTCAGAGAAGCAGGAAATAAAGAGAGCTGAAAGAGGTATTTGGATCATACATATATGGAGAAAGAAATACAGAAGAAGCAGTAAAAGAAAGAGAACCAAATGAGAAGAACAAATATTAGAGCCACATGAGGGATACAGCAGGAGTCAAAGCAGTATCAGGAGAGCTGAGGGAGGATCAGAGAGGAATTATCTGAAGAACTACCAGGAAAGCCAGGAGTGGGTCAGAGCAGCTTATGGAGATTTGGTCAAAGTGGCCAGAGGGGCAAAATGATACAGCGTGTTAGCCTGCTCCTCAGGATACCACAATTAGTTCGTAAGCCCCTTTTGAGCATCTCAAAGGGTAGCAGTAGCAAGAATATTAGTATGTTGTTATATGGCAGATTTGATGCATTAACAGAAGCAAGACTCTTACCTAATTCATCTCTTGAGAGGATTTGTCTTCTTGGATGTGGTCCTGGTTGTTACTCCAGAATCGAGCAGTAATTTCTCAGGACAGCTGCAATCGTAAGGCACGACTGAAGGATTTCAGGCAGCTTTCATTCTGAGCATCCCGGTGTCTGGAGGCTCATGCAAGGCCCTTGGCGTTATTTTAGCAATTTATCTAAAAGATAAACTGAAGTCTTGAGGCAGGCAGGTCTCCTGTGGAAGACCTTATGCAGAGGAATTTTAACTGAAGACCATTCTTAATGGAATACTTGTTGCTGTGATGTAACGTAGCACAGGGGCTATACCCCAGCCTCGGTAGGGCAAACGTGCTTCTGCCTACTCTGGCTTCTGTACAGGCTTCCTCACTAAGGCACGATGGTGTTTTCTTGAAGGATATTCAGCTGGTATGGAATAGCCCATTCTGGCAGGTGCCATCATCCCTTGCCCTTGTGGATGGCATGAGGTTGTGAGTCCTCACAGTGCAGAGCAGAGGGCCCTTTCCAAGGAAAGCGTCCTGTGAGCACGCACCTTCATTTTGTCCTATTCATCTCCACTTGAAACCATACTGAATGGCATTAATTATCACTTCAGGTAGTAACTCAGGTTCCCATTTGTGAAAGGAATGCTTCTTCTTGAGTCCCTTTTTGTTTTGTTTCGCCAGAGGGCTGTTGCAGATGGTATTGAGCTCATAAGAATCATTTTAGCATTATTCCAGTTCGAAGCGTGCTATAAATGGATAACCTTGTTTTCCCAAAAAAAAAGAACTATGAATACTGCAGCTTTAAATGCAATGATTCTCCTCTTTCCTCCTGCCTCCAACTCTAAAAACATGTATTCAGACTCTTACTTTAAAGTCAAGGCAATGTGCTGATTGACTGTACTGACATAATTGTGTTAATGACAAGACACTGAGGCTACATTGTTGGATATGTCGCTTATCATCACTATTTGTCTAGCTCTGTTCTGCTGAGCTTGAGTTATACTTCTTATACATTGTGGTTTCAGTCAGTCATTTAAAGTGCTTCAGTGTTGAAATAACATTTTTTACAAGTCTTCTAACAGTAGTTCAAGAAAAGAAATTCTTCCAGAGCATCATTAAACAGGGTTCAAAGTTTGTCCTTACTGAAAGACTCGAAGTTTAAGCACTTAGAAAATGAATTCTTTGATCAGTAAAATGATTAGTGAAACTACTTTTTCTCCCCTCTTTTTCTTATACACGAATCCATTTTTCACTCAAGTTAATGCCAATAATGCATTTTAATCTACAAAATACCCCTTCTCTTAACATCTCAAGCAAGCTCCTGTGGGTACCAACTCAAACTGTTGAGATATCCTTCTGTTATTTAATGGAAAATAATATAACTGGAATGCAGGCATCTTTTGGCTCTTCATTACTGCCATGAGTCACCAAGATTCTGGATTGTATTTAAAATTATGTTTCATGGAGTAGCTGTGAATCTCCTTGCAGTCCTTTGGTGGATGTTTGATGTGAATGTAGTTCAAATAACAGCAATGTTTAAGCAATACTATGATCATGGGAGGTATCAAAAATTTAGATAAAATTTCATGTTGTTCTTCTCCTCATTCCATTATAAGAGCAGCAACATTCTTAAAAGGTGAGCAATAAATAAATAAGAACAGTTAAAAGACATAAAAAGAACGTTCTTGCTCAGGAATGGAGGCCGTGCCATGGCTGTAATTAAGCCACGTTATGTGGAAATGCCCTTCTGTCTGATTGGGAGGCATAAAGCCATTTCAGCCATCCTCATATGTTCAGCTTTGGGGTGGGTTATTCAGAAACAGCTCATTTTGCCTGTTTTTTTTTTTTGTAAACCAAGGAAGGAGATGTAAAAGTCTGTATCCTGGATAGGAAAACTTGGATTCAGACCTGCAGCTGCTGAAACTTAAAATTACGTCCACTTTTTATGCTTCTCAGCATCCAGAAATCTTCGTTGTAGAGCCCTACAGCCTTGGAAGGAGTTGTACTGCAAGACAAACTTGAAGTAATAAAAAGACTAGACAAACTTTTTCAATACTTATTTATATCCTGAAGGGCCAGTTCTAAAAGGGACCCATGATAACTATAATTTTCATACTGTTTCTGAAGAATCACAGAAGCAGTGATCTGAGTATAATTAAAAAACTTATAAATTCAGTGAAAATGTAGGCTTTCTTAGGAATGACTAGGAAAAAGAGATTCTACCATACAGTCGTTTTCAGTAACTGGGGTGCCTACATACTACTTTAATATGAATGATTATTAATAATAATTATTATCATAGTCCTAAATGTCATGAGCATAGTGTCAGATAATAACAAAAATATCCTAAAAACATTATGGGTCACTACTATCATAATAAGGAGGCAAAAATTTGTAAATTTGATCGGACAGATGACAGTCAAAGTTCACTTAAGTTGTCACTGTCTGTGATACAGACATTTATGGTGCAAAGTACAAAGGTATTTGGATGCACAAACAAACTTGCTAATGTTAGGAAACTCATTACATTTAACTTGCACAAAATAAAATATTGCTAATACTAACTCAGTGTATATGCCCATCATATGACAATTTTATTTACTTCTATGGAACACGTTGGCCATGTGTGTTGCTACAAGCATGTCAGGTTGTTCTGCAGAATTGCTAGGATAGAATTGCTAGGATCAGCCTAGATACCATATATTCATTCCCATTCTGCGATAATGCTGTTGTTGATGTCCTGTTGTTCAAAGAAGTTAGTAGGTGAGAACTGTTGCAGTGCAGAAATTTGAAAGGCTGCTGTAGTGTCTCTGTTTAAGCTGATATGAGTAGACGTGGACTTTCATTACAAAGTTGAAATCCTGGTTTTAACTTGAGCTGACCCAGGGAAGTGTTACCTATAGTGCCACTCTTGTTGGCTCAGCCTTCTGTGGGGGTACAAGATAGCTGCCGAGTTCAAAAGAGAATCTCAACTGCGGCGAAACGTCAGGGTGCGTTGGCCACAAGGTGCAGCTTTTGGCATGGCTGCTAATTTGCAGATGCCCTGCAGCCCCCCTTAATGTGGTGAACGATTACATGGACCCCAGTTTTTGTAGTTAATCAGAATCGGAATCCCTTTATTGCTCAAGTGAACACCTTATATATTAACTCTGTGTTTGCCAGAGCCAGTCAGCTTTGGATTCGTGGCCTTGCAGGTGTCAGTAATCAGCTGGCCCCATGCCGTCTCCAACTACTGTCCGAAGAAAGTTGCGCATGGGAACAGCAAAGGGAGGACCAGTATGCACGGGTCCTTCAAGGGAGAGCGCTGTTCCATTTGCCACACCCGAAGATACCAAAGATTTGAAAAGTCAGGACTTTATCAGGTCTGTGGGATAACCAGTGCATCTCAGTCTGTTGTACATGATGTAGACACAACCTTTTATGTTCATTTTCATATATTTTGTCGTGGCCTGCTTTCAGATCATGAAATGTTAAAAATATAGGCCCATATTCTGTCCCTGGAAACAGCCAGTTTACGGAGTGTAGGGGGGATGCAATTGCTTCTCTAACGAGAACTGGTTGCCCTGCTGGCTTGTTGGTTTTATTGTGTGTAAATGTGGGCTTTGGCCTTGCAAACACAAATGCCTAATTCCATGCGTATGAGTAGCTCTGCTGAAGTCTGTGGGACCACTGGTGATCATAAAATTAAGTCTCTGGTAAGTGTTTCCAGGCTCAGAGACTTAGACTGGGGAAAAAAGACTCTAAGAGCAGATTTTCTTTTTTGGCCTTTCATTGCATCTTCCTGTGTGAAATCTGCTCATCCCCTCAACATAATTCTGTATTTTCTCCTCATTTAGATGGATTGCTTTTGGCCTTGTTTGTTTTAAAGGTGGAAGCTCTTTAAACCTTGGTAGTTATTTACTTTGGGTTCAATGTCCCTCATGCAGGAACCACAGATGTATTTTTTGACTTGGGAAATATGAATTAATTTTTCAATTTTGGACTAAGGGTTCATGTCAAAGATGAAAGAAAAAATAATTATTTGTAAGTCATATTAAACATTGGCCATTAAAAAGGAAATTGGAACATGTCATGTCAAATATCTTGAGAGGGGGAGAGAGAGAGAGGGGGAAAGAAACGGAGGGAGGGAGTTGAGAGGCACATTCCTTGAAGTAACTAGAAAGAGTCTCCTGGTGAAATGGAGGCGTCCTGGGGATCACCGGCTTTAATTAAGTAGAAATGATCAAGGCACCGGGGTACTTCCGGGGGATTAATGACCAACTGGGAGACTTGATGGCCTCGGGCAAAGCTGTAGGCCATTAACCCCAGCCAGTCCTTCGTTTTTCAGGAAATGCCCTGTGCCAAGGTCATTTTTGCTATTATAACTAAAGATGAATCTTTTTCATAGTCTCATGAGAGTCATGGAGTCCATGATTTTTCTGTTGTTTTCTCTTTTTAGTATCTAGCTTTTGACATATGGGGGTATTTCCATAAGCTTGGCTGCTCTGTAGTGAGAGAATAGCTTGATACACTTCTGGTCCAAATTTTACCAAAATTAGTAGCTGAGCAGACCACCAGCATATGAGCCAAGTGAGCATCAAGGGATTAGTTAATACCCCAAAAGTACAAGGAGATTCAGGCTGTTGGATTTACTAAACTTCATCTCAATAACAAAATCACAGCCAATAGAAGCTATGTCTGTGAAACTGCCTGGGATGCCTGTGGACGCCAGGTACTTGCAGCATCCCGTGGCAGCGTTTCGGAGGTGGTTATGTGGCATTTCGCTCCCCTCCATTTGTGAGGAGGGGTTGTGGAAGGTGTCAAGACTGCCCTTCTCCAGCGCCACGGATTTCAGAAGGTGCTAGCAGGAAAGATGCTTTCACTGGCCCCATCATCTGCCGTTGCTGCTCCCCAGGGCTCTCGCTGGGTTCCCCATGCCCTGCCAGGGGCTTCCCTTGTGAGCTGCCCAGCTCCTGGCCACAGATGTGGCAAAGGCAAACATTGCCAGGGATCAAAAACAGTTCAGAAAAGCAAGGCAGCATCAGTGTCCTGCCCACATCGAGTCCCTGTGTTGCTGGGATCTGGAAGAAGATAAAACATATTAGTTATTAGAAGACACTTGGCCATTGCAACAGTCTTGAAGAAACACATGTTTCTAGAAAACACGGGCACTGCCGTGGGGTTCCCAGGCCTCAGTGCAGGTATCTTGTTTTCACATCAGCAGATTCTTACTGAGCTGGGCACTTTAAGGTTGTAAAGCCCTGGGAGGTGAGCCAGCCAGCCAAGCAGACCCTCCCCCCCGTTTACTGGAAAAGCATCTTAGAAACAACTGCTAAAAATAGAATTGTTGATTAAAAATAATTTAAACTAAAAAGCTTTTAAGCAATAGATCAAGCTCTTTAGCTTTATGAGCTAAAGGTAATTAGAAGCTGTCCGCTTAATACTCTTGACACAGAATACTGTTGCAGCCACCTATAATTTTATTGCTTATCTACAGAGGTCAGAAGCAAGGAACGTACACTGTGTCTGGTTTAAACACTTCTGCCTCAGCCACTGTTCCTATTCCATCTTATCTTGAATAACTCATGCCCAAATCAATTCATAATATTTTGCTTGTTACACTTGGAGACATTATCACCTACAAAGCTTGCCATACTAGTAGCTTGGGAAACTGGAGCCAACCTTCTGCTCAATATACATTTGTCCTCGGCTCAGAAAGCAGCTTAGCTGGAGGAGAGCCAGCCCGGCCTGTTCGGAGGAGTCTGTCGCAGCGGGGGGCTGACGGACGCCTCCTCGTACCTGTCCGGAACCGCCCAGCATCCGAGCGTTTCCCTGTCCCCTGCATTTGTCCCTCACCTGAACAGACCCATCCCCGTTCAGTGTGGCAGGTGCCACCCAGACAGATTCACTCTCCTCCGCTATTTGTCTCTTGCCCTCTTGTACACAATATCTGTCAGTCCTTATATATATGCTTCTATTTCTCCTTAGTTTCCCGTATCCTTCCGAAAGAGCAAACGCGACTCTGTCTAGTGACTAGATGAAGAATTCGGATACAGTGATGGCAGGCCACAGGCCTAGCAGTCTAGTTGTTCTAGGAATTAATGGCGACTTCACAGCTGGTTGATCTCCAAATCTTTTTGGGTAACGGGTTAGATGCATGCTGGCCTTTGAATGAGTGATACCTGACTACTGACAGGGAAGGAAGAATGATTAGCCCTATTGCCGTGCCTACCATTTTTCTGACTTCCAGGAGAGAGGGAAGGCTGCTCATTTGTCTGCTCCTGAAGGAGCAGAGGCAGCGAGTGCCTGTGCACTTCCTAAGACCTGTTCCCCGAGGGCTGGCATGAGTTTTCTTGCTGTTTGTCTGCGCAGTCGGTGCGGATGGGCACTGCGTTCCTTGGCCCCATTCCACGTCAGGTGACCTCTGTTTCCCAGGTCAGGGCTGAGGACGGAAGACGGCATTTTCTTATCCAGAGAGGGAGTGTTTAAATAGGTGCTTCCACTGCATTCAAGGGATAGGACAAGTACCTGCATTATCAGGAAACAGTTGTGTTTTTAAGGCCTCTTTGGTGTAAGAAGCCCCGTAAGTGCTTCTGCGCTCTTTGGACCAGACGTGGCAGTGTCCCATGTGAGCAGCACCGCTACCCAACACCTCCTAAGAGGGAAAGTGAACAATAATTTCTGCACTTGAAACTGCAAGGGGGAATTTTAGGTATGCAGAATGTAATTACCTGAACTGGAATTTCGCCAGGTCACTGTGATTAATTTAACACCCATATTCTTGTAAAGATTGCCATGGATTTTTTTGAATGATCCAAAGTGGTTAGGAGGGGACCTTGACTTTCCATTTCCCCCACAAGAAATAAATGTGAAATACCAAGAGAGGCAGCTTTGTTATTTGATTTGTATCCCACCAGTGTTGATGTGGAATTGGCTTTATAAACAATTTGAATAACAAAATATTCTTTGAACAGAATTTCATTTTTAAGAAATTTCTGCGCTTTTTAAAAGTATATATGACAGCAGGTTATTGTAAGCATTATGCTGTAGAGACATCATTTCGGTGGAAAGTTAGTGTTTTCACAGTCACTACGCCCCAATATTAATATGAACTATAGCTATAGTAACATATGCACAGTCTGTAGTTATAAATAGCAGAATGTGTAACATTAGCTGTGTTTTTGAATCACCTTGTTCTGATTGACTCTGTAATAGTCCCCACATCTCAGCATCAGTAGTACTTTCTTTTCTGTGTATTTCTTATTGATAAATTGATAAAAAAGGGCATAATTTAGAGTTTCCCCACCACTGGCATCAGTCAAAATGAGTCCCTTCAGACTAATGCTGTCGAAGCAGAGGACCGATGAACGCTGTCAAAATGGAAGTTTCTCCTCCCAGAGCAACTGACTTCCACTTTACTAGGTGGACTGACTCCTGCCAACGTCACTGCCATTTGAAATCCCACAGCGAAGTTTCTTGGAACCAAAACTCTGACCCAGCAAGCGACATCTGAGCTTGAAGGGGGTGCTGAGGATCAGAGGTTCCTCTAACAGACACATGTATTAATTCACCCGTACCATGTACGCTCTTCAGCGTGGTCTTTTCAAAAGAGACATCCGTAGAAAAGCTCTGAAGCACGTTTTAGAATTTAGAATAAAAAGCAGACTATAACTTTTTTTCTCCTTAATATTCCAATGAGATTTGATAGCTTAACCAGAGATGTAGTACAAAAGCATTTATGGTTCATGTTATATTAATACAGTGGCCTGATTATCAAAAACCATTTCTCTTGGTTATCTTGCACAGGATGAACTGAGCTGCTATAAGTCAGACTGACTGACCGTACACAGTGTGTTCCCTGTTTACGGTAACAGCATTCCTAATGTAAAAGGGCATTTGTAAAATTATTTTCCTTTAAAAATAGGATTTATTATAAATACAGACAGTCAGAACTGCTTTTCTGTGTGCAAGGGGAAAACATAAAGAAACTAAACACGCGAAATGTCAGCAACCTTTCCCGACTCTGTTTTCTAATGGACAGTTTTACTCATGGTCAGACGTAGGGGTCTGAATTTTGAAACAGATGCGCTATTTACTTCACCCTTGGCAGAGACACAATAAGCTGCCTGCTTTTCTTCTCTGTTTTGTTTTGATTTGTTTTCTCTTTTAGTGATGTGCCTCATGGCTCCTTTTTTATTGTAATGATACTGTATTATATACCACAGCATTTCCCTATGGAGTAGAGTCATTGTTTCAAAGTTCTTTGTGGAGACGCATGCATTTAGGATTTTTTCCCAGCAATGATTGCATTTGTTGTAACCTCTAATGCTAATGCTATTGTGGTTGACTTTTTTTAATTTAGTGCTCCCTTACTGTGATAGTTTCACAGGGCTTGTTTGTGTTTGTAGAAAGAGAGCAAAAGAAAGAGAAAGAAAGAGCTTCTAATAAAGTATGGGCTTGGTCCCAATACTAATTTTACTGTCTTGGTTATCTGTTTTTATTACACAAGCTAGTCCGATAGGGATATGACAAATGCCGTGTGCCTTTACTATCCAAAGCGCATGGGACTAGGTTAATTCATATCTTCAAATGCAGCTCTGTAATTCCTTTGCAAACATAAATATTAGAAATACCTATATGATGCTGTTCATCTCTTACTGTGCTGTCCTTATGTAAAGAATTTCCTCAAACTTTTGTTACAGACTCTTAGTCTTTCCAGCATAAAGTCATTAGAAAAGCATTCCTGAAAAGTTTTTTGAAATAAACTCTTATGCTCCATTTTTCTCACCTCTTTACAGGAACCGTTTGGGGTAAGTAGCCTCTGTCTGTTTTAACTCAGCCATCCAACAGCGTGGGCCATGTCCTGAACACGCGGCTGGCCTGCTCAGGGGGCAGCTTTTCTCAATCCCCTCTCCCTTTTCCGCTACAACTTCCATGAGAAATACCAGACCCTGCGTAACAGTTGCTGTTACTGTGATACTGCACAAATAGCTGTTTTCGATGTCAAAATTCATAACGTGCAGAGCGGTTTCGCAGCAGCGCGGGGCAGCCCCTCGGCGTCTCCGAGCGAGCTCGGCCCCGTCTGGCTGCTCCCGTTGAAGCCCCGCGCGAGCGGAGGCGGCGAGCGGCGCGAGCTTGCGCGCTATACGTTGAGCAGTGTGCCATTTTGTTTGGTGCCTAATGAAGAATTAACATGTTTTATATATGATGCTTGCTAATTGCTTCATTATCCATGCAAATCATAAAGGCAAACTGTGCCTTATCATAAAATCAGTAACTAGGCCATTTAAAAGCAAGGCTCTGAGAAGTATTATTATGTCCATACTTCTTCTTCTTTGGCTGGTGCATCCTTTTTTATGGTTTTGCATTAAGTTGTGTTTTCTCCGTGGTCGTTTGTTCCTTTACATTAGTCTTAGGTTAAAAGAAGCTTATCACTGATAAATGCAGGGGAATTTTGTGGCTTCTGGAAGACAGTGAGTCCAGCTGGAGCGGCGAGCGCGTTTCTGATAGCGAGGATCCCAAAGCGGCGTCAGCGAGGGAGGCTGGGAGGAGGGACGCAGCGCGGTGAGAGTGGGAGCTGCGGTGCAGCCTGTGCCCATCCCTGCACCCGCATGGGCGCTCGGCTCGTGCACACGCAGTGATGCTGCAGCTGCTGCTGGGTGGCTCCTTCAGAAAGGAGAAAAGCTTTTTGTCTGTTGGAGTCGCCTAGCCCTATTTTCCTGATTAAATGGGAGTGTGAGGGAGGAAGAGCTGAGAAGCTTCTTGCCTCCCTCACTTCATGTCTTGTAGCTGGTACCTGGCCCGTTTCTGACACTCAGCACCATGTTTTGCTGCCAATAGGGCAGAAGATTGATAAATGTGCCTGTGCTTTACCAAATAAATCAATGAGAATAGTCAAGCCATCTGCAAAAAGGAAGGTGAAACGTAGGAGCAGAGGAAAAGACATGAATAAAAACCCTGCAATGCAATTTTAATTAGTGAGACAAACACAGGTACTGCAGTATATGAACTAGGAGAGGGGGAAATATTTTCCTGCAAGCATACTGGCAGGCTAACTAGCAATGCTAATGTCAAGGTAACAAAGAAATTCTGCCTGTGCACTAATTTCTCACCGCAGCTGTTGGGGTGTTAGATGAGAAGTCTGTATACCTTTCCCAAGAATATTAAAGCAGACTGTCTAACCGCCTGTGTTTGTCCTAGTAGCCTCATTCTTGCTGCTAGCAGAGCATGTCCCAACTGTTGTCAATTTATCAATGTAACGTGCACTAGTGGGCACAGTTTGAGCAGCCATTAGGACAGGTGCCTCTATCCATCACAGCCAGTCACTTATTCCACCTTGTCAGGAAAACTAAATGGAGCTTTTGGAGAAATGTAAACAACTCTCTAATGGACAATCAAAGCACCACTTTCTGAAGCAAACAGGAGGAAGGAATCTGACGGACGTTCTTAGATTTTCGTAGCATTTTAAGTGTTAAAAACCTTTTAAATATGCTGCAATTTAAAAACAGGGGAAGGATAAAGAACAAAGTCAAGTATGTACTCCACGGAAGATAAGAAAATTGGGATTATGCACCGTTAACACGCTGCGCATGATGAGCGTCTCACACATTAGGGGAATATGCCTGAGTTAGAGGCCGGGAAGCTGCCGACCTGACAACAAAAGAGGGCACCCCAAAATAAATCAGCTCAGCATATCTGCCTGAGAGACGCTTTTCTTGCCATCTTTCCATCTTAGTAAAAATACATCCTTTCCAGCACACAATTAGGCAATTTTGTTTACTAAAGAGCAACTTTGAACTCTAGCAGGTTTAAAAGATACCATAAAGTAGTGATGTGGATACAGGTTGTATATACAGCTTAAATAACAGTGAAAAATGATTGTGCGGTGCAGTCCCAAGGCCCTGGCGCACGCGTGCCCTGTCTCAGCAGAGCTGGCTCTCCAGGTGAGGATGACCCGAGCGAAGGCTCCGGCCTCGCAGGGGATGCGCCGCGGAGCGGCTCTGCTGCCACAGCTGCACCTTTTGCTCATGTCGCTCCCTCCTAGTGGTTGGAGGTGATAACATCTATTTTTGGGTGCAGAAAGGATGGTGAAACCAGCGGCGCTCTGCGGAGCGCCCCTGCCCGCGCCGCCTTGCCCGATGCAGGAGCCGGCGCGCGGCCATCAATCTTGCACTGTGCTAGCGCCGCACGGGCTTTTTGTAAACTGAGTAATTAACTTTTGTCAACCTCCATAAAAACATTAACCGGGTCCTGCTGCCTCCGTGTTTAAAGCGGCATTATTACGTTTTAAATACAAGGCACCCAGTTCCTTCAGTGGCAAAAGAGCTGGTCCCCAGCACTTCTGAGGCAAAGTTACTGCGAGCGCTGCAGCAGGAGCCGCGCGCAGGGTGTTTAGTGTATAGTTTATGGATTTAATTTCTTTTTGGAAATAAAAGATAACTTGCAAAGAAATGACACGAGTACAGAGCTTGTGCAATCTCCTTCAGCAGTGATTTTTCTGTGATTGATGTGCCATTAATACTTTAATTGGTAACAGGTGCAGCTGATTGTTGGTTCCTAAGCTGAAAAATCTGAAATTGAACATAAGGCTCTGATAAATTAATAAACTCCTCTTCTCCAAACAGTTGTTGCTGTGAAGGAACTAACTTTCCATGAAGCGCTGCTCCATCAAGCACGCTGAATACTTTATGTTAAAAAGCAAAATGTTACTTAATGATAAATTAAAATTACACTAACAGGCAAGGCTAGAACATACTAATGACACCCCCTTAAGGAAAAGAGATCGCTGGGAAGCGCCAAGCGAGATATCTTGTGAAATGTGTTGTTGCTGCCTGCACATCAGGGCGGCTGTTCGGAGTCTGTATCGCGTTGCGAGAGACATCTCTGTCCGCGAAATAAAAATACTGTAGACGCTTGGGGACAGAGCAGGAGGAGAGGAGGCTGGGGAACAGCTATGGCATGTGAAGTTTTCCCTCTTTTGCTGCTACCATCCCGGGATGTGAAGCGGGCGCCTGCGGTATCCGTAAAAGCAGAGAGCAGGAGTCTCTGAGGTGCGGCGGGCGGCGTTCCTGCTGGGCGGGCTGCAGGTGGCCTGCGCGCCCGCGGAGCGCCCGGCCCTGGCGCCGCCGAGGCGCTGGGCG
>VZSV01000084.1:3142932-3176551 GCA_013398735.1 Nothocercus julius | reverse complement strand
CCTCGCTGCTCTGTGAGCCGGGGCCACGGCTGTCCCGGCAGCCGCGGGCTCAGCCCGGACGCAGCCGGGAGCAAAGGTGTCCTCCGCTCTGCGAGGAACTCCCTTCTCAGTGCTAAGATACCGATCGTGCCTCTGCTCAGGACACACCTTGCTAGCTGCTGCTACCTTATCTGATTCCGTATGTTCCATAAATCAGTGAAAATCTGTGGTAGAAATGGGTCAGCTTAACGCCTCTTAATACCTCTGGGGTCCAGGCTGTGAAGGACTCCAGAGAAACCGCTGCACATTTGGCAAGTGGTTTCAACTGGCAGCAAAACTGAATGGCTTTTTGGTGTCTCGTGCCATGTTGTGTGGTCTCTGCTTTCTGTTGTGGGTATTTCAGACCTCTGTAAAATTGAACAAAGGTGTGTACTTGTCTTGGACTGCACCCAAGAGAAGAGAAAAGAAGCGAGAAGTGATCACCACTGGTAAAACAGCTGAGTGTAAACACAGGGCGGCAGCTTTTCAAGGGGTTTTCACAGGCCGTGTTGGAAATGTTGTGCTCGCTAGCAGAGCGCAGTAATGGAGGTACACTCCACAGATGGAGCTTCTAATCAGATTAGCAATAAGGCAGTTTGAAAAGTGCTTTGGAATAAAAGGCATTATATAAATGCAAGCCATTATCACTATGGGGTATATTTTTCTCCTGATGTGTGTGCATAATTCCCTCTAGAGTTAATGGGAGATGCATGCATGCATTGAGGAGAGAATATATCTGGCAGTGTTCCTCTTTTCTGCTAAAATAACTGAGGAGACAGAATTTGTTAGAGGGCCGAAAATGGTAGATCAGCTGAATACGACCTTCATCAAATACCAGTCAAACAGGTCTACTGAAAACTTTCCCACTGCGTTTCAAAAGCTCTGCTTGGGAAATAATGAGTGGTAGTAGCTATACTGTGACTCAACCCTTAGAGAGAGTGATGTGGAATTCAGTGTATGCCATGCCCATCTGTAATTCAGGGCTTTATTAGCTATTGAGTGAATTTTTATAAAGTTCCCAGTTAAATGTCTCAGGGCTACATGTTCTGTAGTAAACATTCTCTCCATAGGTAAAGGGAGCATTATCCAAACCAACAACGTAGTATCCTTCCTGATTCCTCAGTCTTCCTCTCAGTATTTACACAAAACTCAGGGAAGGGAGGTAGCCGTCATCTTCCAGGTCTTTGATGCATTTTGAATCTTTTTACTTTGCTTAAATGATCTCAACCTGTTCCTCAGCTAGTCAGTAACAGATACGAGCTAAGCCATCCTGCAAAGTATATTTAAAAAAAATAAATAAAAAAAAAAGCCAAAAAGCCAACACCTATCAAAAAATATTATTTGGGGGAAACTTACGACATCTCTTCAGATGCCAGATATTCCCCTCGTTTTATTTTTTTTTTTTTACATGTCTGGAAGCAACTACATGCTCAGTCCCCTCCAGTTGTCAGTATTTTAGTCCAAATCTGTCCTCATGCATCTGATTTTGAGCCGGGCTCTAGCTCGGAGAGCTGAGTTGCCAGCCCCGTGTCTAGCTCCTCGCCGCAGCAGCCATCTCCTTGTCATGAGTCTCATTAGAATTGCAGTCCCCAGCCGAAGTGTGTGACACAAAATCCCTCTCTGAGTCAGCACCTATGGCCACTACAAGGCCTACAGCAGCTGCAATAATACCTCAGCGAGCCATTTTTAACCTTTCAGAGCAGCTACACAACTGCCATTTACTTATAAGCCACACTAACTCTAAATGGAACAAATTATTTCTATAAACCCTATTAGTAAAATGACCAAATTATTCTGAAACCAAAAAAGTATGTTGTCAAGAGTGCTGGGCACATATAATGGAAGGGGGTGAGGGTCTGAGAAAACAGAAGAGCTGTAAGGTAATATTGCAGGGTACAATGGCATTTGAAGTAACACACATCTATTTTTATTCATTAAGTGTTTTTCTGGCTAACTCGTTAGAGACCCCACTTCATCTACTATCCATTTTTGTCAACGTAGAACTTAAAAAGGAGCAATTTGTACCAGTCTGCCGACATATGTTTACCATATACTGTATATGATTGCAACCACTCACAAGGAGGTAAATGCAGAAAACTATTTCACTGGATATGGTAAATGCGGGAAAATATTTCACTGGATATAACCATATGGGTATGGATATATCAGTGAAGTCACACTAGACTAAATAAGGTACTTAAAAAAAACCTGAATCAGGTCCATTGTTTACAGAATAACTTATTAGTATCTGTAAGTTAAGGTTTTGTCAGGTGTTTCATTATAAATCCTCATTTTGGAAAGTTTAAAGCTCCAGGGTAGCATTGTTTTAAATTACAGGAGCATAGATTTTACATAACTATAATGCTATTTTTTTAATCCTATGCCTCAAAAATATCTTTATTCTTTCAAATGAAGTTTGGCATGCCAGCAACCCATAATGAAAAACAATTGCTTTTCCTTTTTTTTTAAAAAAAAAAAATATATATTTTAATACAGAACAGTTATTTCATTTTTTAAACTGTTTACATATGCTTGGCAAGCAGAGCAGGCAGTGTGTTCACAAAAGCTTTCCTAGCAGGGAGGGTGCCCCGTAGCTGAATGTGCAGCCCAAACCATCGTCCGAGTAATCCCAAAGCCGGCTGGTCCCCCCCACCCCGCTGAATTTTAGCCCATGAAAAACCAGCGTGCTCTTTGGGGGCGGCTAACGCGGGGCTGCCGGCTGCCAGCCCCCACGTTGCTCCCGGCCACGCTCGGCTCGCAGATGAAATTGTAGGTGCCAGATTGTTGCGCCTGAACTTTTGGGACTCCCCTCCAGCAGTCCCTGGGCTTCGGTGTTACCTGCAGCGTTGCTGCGATTTTATCTGGTTCTGCTGTTCTCGGGCGTTTAACGACCCTTTAACATTTATTTGGTGAGAGCTTTACTCGAGTACTCAGGATGGTAAGAGATTCATTACGAATTTTTGTCTGATCTCCTGAAATTCAAATACTGATTGAAAAATATCATAAGCAGATGTGAGTAGCTGCAATACTTTTTCCTGATTCTGTGGGTAACGGCGTGGAGTTGTGCGTAGACATTCTCCCTGCAAACCTTGCACGCCTCGGCAGGGGCACCGGCGCGCCGGCTGCGCCACTGCGCGCCCTTCACGGGCAGAGCGCGTCCCAGCACGGCGGATTCGGGACGAGCTGCCCAACGTGCAGCTCCCCAGCTTCGTTCATGCTCGTTCCCCATCGCTGTCCCTTCTGTCCTCATGTCAGCTTTCCTAGGAAGGTTTGCAGGCAAGCCTTGAGGCTTGGCCAAGGGGCTGCAGTGACTGCCAGTGCAGTTGGTTTTGTAACGTGATTGCACCCTTAAATTAGCTCAAACGCAAGAAGTTCGAATCGCTTGTCAACTTCAGGGAACTGACAAAAGCAAGTACATTTTCTGAGTAACTGTTTGTTACACAGTAATGGCTTAACTTTCGAAATAAAACTTTCAGACCCAAACTGAGTCCTGTTAGCAATACAGATTTTGTCTAACATACATAATGAAACCAGCAAATTAGGTCCCATGGCCATAAACCTCACAGAGGGAAAGCAAACAGAGCATGAATCAAAAGCTTTAGAAGGCAGTAAACTATTGGTAACATATAAATTAAGGCAAAAAAAATCAAAGTATCAAATAAGTTTGGCTGTTAAAATCTGTGCGCATTTAGATGAAACAAGCTGAATTCAAAACAAAATACTGTGTAAGACCCCTAATTTAAAATAAAAGTCCAGGTTTAGAGAAGTTGTGACAGAAACACAGCCGTCAAAAGTCAGGTCAGATCTTGTTTTTACTCTCTGCCACTTTATCCTTCACTTGTGCCATTCAGTAGGGCAGCACAGCACATAAAGCATCGACACCTCCCATGCTGTGCTTGGCCCTCTGCAATATGGAAGCATAACCCCACTGTTTAAGTCTTGACCCTGGCGGGCTTATAAATTAGCCAATACTTTACTCAACTACAGGTTTTCATATTATTTTTTGTTAAAAAAAAAAAAAAAATCTGTTTTAAAGTACCCTATATACTGATTATTGACCTGATCATAGAAGTCTAAGCTTTAAACACACACATTGACCTAATTAAGTTAAAACCTATTTAGGGAGTTTTAAAATACTTTTTATTGCATCACGGTCTATAAGAACCTCATCATATCCATATATGTTTAGTTTGTTAAGTACATGTTTATGCATTTTTTAAGCAGCCATCACATGAGTCCATTATAGTAAATGTGGTTATTCCACTGATAAATTTGGCTTGTAGATTTTTTGATCTAATAGATCACTAGAGCTAAATATTCACTATAGTTAATATCCTTTTATTCCATGAATTTAAATCACCATGAAGCTTAATGCAGTAAAGAATAACAAGTGATAAAATAAAAAAAAAAAAATGCAGCTATCACTGAGCTTGTGCTTTATCCATGAGATGCTGAGTGCCTCCAAAAGGCAACTACCAGAAGCATCCAAGTCCACATAATAGACTGGGGTCCTGAGATTGCTTTTTATTTATAGGTGTTCAAAACAAATGGCACAGCCAGTACGTTACATCTTGAGTGGGGAAGAAAGAGGGAACAGCACCTTTTTAGCTTAAAAACAACCAAAAGGATTTTGTTTTTGGCAATTTGTAAAAAATATTTGCTCTCCGGCTGAAGCCTTACATGCCAAGTTTCAGCTTGGAACTCATTTTTACGACTGTATTATAAAGTCCCTGAAAACAGGGGATTCGAGCAAGAATGCTGACGCAGCCTTAGCTACGGTGGCAAGAAAGGAGAGCAAGGAGTGCTGTAATGCATATAACTTGTTTTTCTCATTATTGCTTTAAAAGAAGAAGCTTGTTGCCTACCCTTAGGCCTCAGACAATGTTTAAAGCGTGTTCCTCATCATATCGTCTCACTGCCAGGTGTGTGGAAAAGACCTCATACAGCCCCTCTTCGGAAATGTAGCTGGTGTAGAGGACACTGGATTATTTCCTGTTTCTTAATGGGATCTTTTAACCCGGGACATACAAGCTCACACATTTTGGAGGAAAAAAAGAAAGGCACACAACTTATGCATGAGCCGTTCGTTAAGTCTTATTTTAGGCTAAGATCTGCCAATAAATCTGGGGAAAAAAAGTAATGATGAGGTGCTTGTGTGGATTTAAACTATGATGCAAATTACTAGGAGAAGATGATGTGTAAGAATCTATATTGGTTTTGGCTGTATTTATATCCTGAGTTTTTAAGGTGGCTTATTAACTGGTTTACAGTGAAAAGAGCTTACAACATCTGTGTTGCAGTAAGTATGAGACATTCTGCATTCTTTCATTAAGGAAAATATCTGATAAGGAATATTTTTTCAGGCAGCTAAAATGGATAAAGTACAAGCTGTTCAAACACGAAAACACTTGATAACTTTTTCAAAACTTTGCCAAAAGTTAATCAGTGAGGCAAACCAAAATCAATGAACGTAGAGACTATAGGACAGCCACTGTCTTGCTGAACAGATCAATTAAATATCATAGAATATACTGAGTCTTTCTGACACATAATGTTTTTTTTGTGTGTTGAAATAGTGTTACATAACTGGAGAAATCCCTGTGAGGGTACAGAGGCCAATTTAGATTATGAGTTTTTTATAGCATCAGCAGCCACACTAAACTACAATTCAGAAAAGCTACCATGTTAAAGGGAAGGGAGGGAAAAGGTTCCTGCATTTTCAGTGCTGCTCAGGCTTGGGCTTATTTTCCACCTTAAAATCTTTACCTGGCCGTGATCTGTTGTTCCATTACTGGAGGGCAAAAATGGGAGGAATTGTCTGGGCTAAATTGCAATTAGGCAGCCCTGAGAGAGGCTGGCACCAGTTAACTTGGGATATTGGAGTGAAAAGGCCCGTAATCAGCCTTCGGTCATGTAGAACAATGCATAAAATTAAATTGACATTAATGAATAATTGTGTAATGAAAATGGAAGAGGAGAGTTAATTGCATGTTACAGTGAGTGTAATGCCTAGATAACCTTGCATTTAATGCTATTCTTAGCCCTGCTGCCAAGACTTCTACAGAGCCTCTCTCTGCAGGAAGTCATTAAAGCTGTGAGTAGATAATGCAGGCTCAGTGAAACCTAAGTGGCAACAATATAACAAGAGTTTCTTTCAGACTTTAGTGTTTTCAGAAAAAAAGGGCATGTTGAGGTAATTTGTACACATCGGAATGAAAACAGGAAACTCGGAGCAATCTATTTGTACTTTGTCCAGTTCTGCAGAATTTTCAACTATTGTTGAAACCAAAGTCAATTCATATAATCAAAGACAAGACTAACCATGAGTGCTTGCAGCACAGTACGTATCCAGCTGTCTACAGCTAAAACTTTGTTTTGTTAATCACCTAGTACAGCAAGGGATACAAAACACTTGACCTTAGACATAAGACGGCAGTGGGAGACATCTTCAGCACCATCCTATTGACACAGCTGGTCCAGGCTGATAAATAAGACTCCAGAAAAGTAGGATTAAGATCTGCTCCATTTTCTATATCTTTGAAGATCATGAAAAATGTCTAGTTGTGTGTGTGTGTTGGAGGGGGAGGAGTTGAACAGTAATTTCCCCGAACTTTTAAACTGTTTTTCTCCATAAAACAAACTTCCTTCCCCATGTTTTTCATTATAGGATTTTTTAATAAGATTTCACAGTAAGGCTTTTGTTTGTTTGTTTTTAACCTTTTGAATGTCCTGTGAGAGTTTACTCCAACGGAGATACTTGTTTTGCCTTAGGGACATTGGTTGCCATCATGATGTTTATTGATTACAGTGGGATTGTCCTTCAGTGATATGACCCTGCTTATAATGTAGACCTGGCAGTTGGGAAGTTGAAAGGACTAGAAGAAACCTTGTCTCGTGAAATATAACCAAGCCCAAAACAAGCAAACAAACAAAAACCCTGAAAAGAAAATATTTTCTATGTATATCATTTTGCAGTTGCTAAACAAAATATATTTACACTTCCACTGTTAAAAACAAAATCCAGTTTCACAAGGTCAATGATTTATCATTGCTGATGCTACATTTGCATTATGAATCTTTTTGTAAAGACAAGTACAAGTACTTTTTTCATGCTTTGTTTTTATTTGGGAAAATGCTGATATTCAGAAGGCTCTTCTCTGCTTGTGAATACTGCACAGAATCAGCTGCTTTGGCTGTGTGTGTTCTGAAGATAGCTTAGGTGTGACACCTAAGAAAGAAACATCCTGTTTCATACTGAGTCTTGGTAAGACTACTAATTCATCAGTTAAAGGAAATATGTGAACATTGAGGTTCAATCTCCATAGATATGGTATTGAACTGCAGTTGCCCACTAAAATTGTGGCCAAAGAAAGCAGGTAGCAGAACTGCCTTTGATGATAAGAAAGCAAAAATCTTGCTGTCTTCGTTCCTGCAGTTCTTCTCTCCTGCGTTCTTGGGAGATGGTGAGGAGAGCTCACCCTGCTGCCAAGGGCTGAGGAGCCACCTCTCTGGGAGGGATCCTGGCTCCGTGGAAGTGAATGCGAGACGTGCAGCAGCACGTGACAGTGACTGTAGGGAAGAATTTCATGGTCTGCAGTTACATCCGAACCATTGCCACAGACAACCTCTTTTGAAAAGCTGAACTTACCAGTGGAGCTGTCATCTTTACCCCTATGAGTCAATTAGTTACGGAGGTTTCTCAGAAGCCCATGGCTGAGAGGTAGGACAAACAACACAGGCTATTGTAGACTGTTAATAAATATCAAGTGTTGAGA
Source organism: Nothocercus julius (assembly GCA_013398735.1). Lineage (NCBI taxonomy): Eukaryota > Metazoa > Chordata > Aves > Tinamiformes > Tinamidae > Nothocercus > Nothocercus julius. Next base: position 3,168,758 of record VZSV01000084.1, on the reverse strand, counting down.
GAGACAACAGCACATTTACAATTGCAATATTTTTCTTCCAGTGTGTAACTGGTCTGTGAGCCTCCCTGTAGCAAGGCAGCATAGGTGACCAGTTGCATTTCGGCAAGAGTTTAAGTAGGAGCACAGGACAGTGAGAACATGCAGAGTTAAAAGCAATAACTTATTACTAGAATTTAAGAGAAACTTTTTGCTGATTCTGCTCTTGGGCCTTTCGCAGCTTCCTCTGATGTATCTAATACTGACCACCATCAGAGAGGGCTTGTGGACCTCGTGGAGATCCGCTATGCATGTGTTCTGGTTTAGTGAGCAGCCTCCTTTCCACAGTACAGTTGAGAACACGAGTCTGTTCTCGCATAGTGTGGCGGTCAGGTTAAGAAAACGTCAGTCCCTGAGCCGGTAGCTTGGCCTGTGACAGACTTTCTCAACCATTTTTATTGCAGTGATTTAATTTCCACCATCATGGTAGAGGTGGAGTAGGCCTTCAGCAGGCCTTTTTTCATGTCCTGCTTACTTAGCCAATACATTTGATAGTTCTTCTGTGTTCCACAATTCCAAGCCCCTGTTACTCATTTCTTTTTTTTGTGTAGTTACAATTAAATTTCCAGCAGACTTGAAGTAGGGTGATGGAAACTCCACTTAGAACCAAGCCTTTGATTGTTTTCTACTTAGCTGTTGTACAGGAGAGCAGAGGCATGAGCACCAGTGTGCCAGCCCAGCCAGTGCTCAGCGAGGGCACAGAAGTCTCTCCCCATCCTTCTCCTACCCCACACGCTACTGTGGGCGCTGGGACATCCCTGCCAAGAGTGCAGCAATTAGGGATTCGGTGGAGCTGAATCCTGTTAGAAGCTTCAGGCAGGAATCAACTGCAAGCTATCCCTGGTCTGATGTTACTACTTAGATCATGAATTCACATATCTTCTTTCAGTTGCTGCCTATACTTCACCTGCTGTGTAGTGTGGTATGCTGCATAAATGGCCTTTTTGTTAATTGCTCTGAAACATTTTTGCAGCATATGTACCAAGCCCTATTCTTCATTCATCTTTCCCATGGAATGAACACCATAGGAGAACTACATTAATTTCCTTCCTTAAGCTGCCCAACATGTGTTTTAAGCTGTTCAAACAACTGAGCACAGAATTGTCACATCAAATTCTTTGGGAGAGGAGGAAGATAGAGAAACAGCTAGAACTCCAGCTTTCCACCTTTCTTGCCCTTCCATAGTAACTGCTATAAGGAAAATGGAACAATGAAGCCACTTTTAATTCATTACTCTTTTTATCTCTTTAGGGGAGCATTAATTTTTTAGTTTCATTTTCTGCATTTCTCTGTCCCAGATTCAGGGATTTTGTGTAGTTCAGTACGGTGGAGCTCTTTGTCTTAAAAAATGGGGACCTGAGTCCGTTTCTACTAGTGTTTGTTTTGTGCTAGTACCAGCACATTAGCCTCTGTGGATTTTGTTAATCCAGATTTACTTGTGTGTGAGAATTGACTCTGACTCAGAACGTGCCTCATGTAGTACATTTTAAAGAATGGGAATGTGTTTTCATGAATTTTTAGTTGAATTTGAAATGAACGTTGTAGCTACAAAGGCAATATGTGATTTCTCTACTAAAGCCCGTAATTGCATCGATGAGAATTCAGTGGAAGAACTGAACAAAATTCAGCAGGAATTTAACATTTGGAAACTTTCTGGGTGGTGTAAATCAGTATTTTTAGCAGATGTTTTCAGCGTATTGTCGTCTTTGTATTTTGTATTTGTATGATAGAACTGATGTGACCACTCACAAACATAGGATTTTGCTGACATCCTTGGAATTAGGAGTCATAATGGTCTTTCTGTAATTCACACATTCTGATCAGATGATTTCCCCATTTCCTCCTGTGGTGCTTAAGGCCTGTGGACTTTAGCAAAGGTCAGAACAAAGGAAAACAGCAGTGGGATACAATTTGGGGAGTTGTATTAGAATAGGTTATAAAATAGGGGTGGGTGGGAAGTGATGATGCCCCAAGGCATTGGAAGAGAATTTTCTGTTGACACACATTTCCATCAGGAGTGGAAGCTTGGCGAGAAAGACAGACTTGTTCACTTCTGGGCTAATTGCAATGAAGAAAATGAGGAGAAATCTATTTCCTTTTATAACTCTGTTTGACGAGCATATAGAGAGGATAAGGACCACTTGATGATAGTCTGTACGTACCTACCATTGGGGAAAAGAACTTTGAGGAGATGCTCTGTAAGACCAAGGGGACAAAATGCAACAAGATCCAAGTCAGGGAAAATCAAACTCATGAGAAGGTTTAGTTTGGTAAAAATATTTGGTAAAAATATATTTGGTAAAAAATGTAATCAAGAAGTAACTTTTTTCTATAACTTTCAGTTTGCCATAGATTTTACACAAATACGTTGTTTCCCCAGAACCAACTAATCAATTCAATTAAGTTTTCTAATCTTACTCATTTTTAATAGCTCTGTTATTCATTGTATCAAAAAATTGGGAGGACGATAAGATAATCATTTTCTCTTGAAACCTGGCAGGTTTCTGAATTAGTTTAAAAGGTACTGACTCAAGATACACACTGCTATGACTGCAGGGCTAAAATTCAGTCTTTATTATTTGAACTTGCTAAACCAAGTTCAGTGAGATGAATGAATTAAGTCTACAACTAGAACCAAAAGAACAACCAACTTAGGCCTAAATGATTGGTCTCTTTTAACCTAAAAGTGCTGTGGTGAAGATTCTAGATAGATTAATGAATGGCAGATGTAAATAAAATAGGTCATATAGCTGAACAGTTGGTCAGGTTAAGGAAATGCAAACCTTTCAATTAGGATAATGATTTTTTTTAGCTAGTGAAAGTTATTAAAAATCATTTTAATGATGCTCACACTGACACCTCCGTTTATGCTTTTATCAGCTTTTGAATACTTTTTTATGTCCTGTACACAATATTTAAATTACCTCACTATAAAAATATTAAACATAATCTGTCACAGGAACAATCTTTTCTGAGACCAAATATTTTTTCGCTTTGCCTTGTTAAAGCAAAACTTTGGCACGCTTTCTCATTGCTTATCAGAGTAAGGAATACGTTATACACTGAACAAGGTTGGTTATCTTCTAAGCTGTGCATGCAAGGCAATATAATCTTTATTTAATAATGGGAAAAGTTGGCTTTTTCTGCAGTTGTGCAGCTAAAAAAAGCTTGCATCAGTAATATAACAGAGATTTTTGTAGCATTGTTACAGGTTACTAGAGATCATTGTTTTCTCCTGAATCTGTAGCAAGTAACTAGGATGCTAATGCAGTGGTAATTTAATAATTCTTATCAAAAAAAAAAAAATGATGATGATGATGGGAGTAGTAGTGTTGCATATTGATAAAATATTTGTGACTGGGTTGAATGAGTACCTGCCATCTCCAATTTCATCTACTGAAGTTGATGTCCTTCTCTTTATTTGCCTCCCCTACCTGTTGAGTTCACATACAAGATTCCTTGCATACCTGAATACACGGTAAAACTGTTTGAATCACAGTATTTATAGAGTGGGACACTGAGGAAATTGCTCTTAAATTTTCCTTTTCTGTGATGAAATGCTGATAAGATGCTACTGAATCAGCATCATTCTCTTTCTGCTCCTCAGTGTATAGGCAATGTTTTATCAAATCCCTGGGCAGCTGACAGATTCTTTCCATGGCATAGATCAAATGAAATAAACCTGACTGGGGCGTTCTTGTTGGCATTAGGAAAGGTGATCAAATTTGTGCAAAGCACTACTGAAAACACCAACAGAGACAGAATTTTACTTTCAGCATTTTTCTGATCAGTGATTCAGAAGCACAAAAGCAATGGCCATGGAGGAGAAGTCTCTGAGACGTGCCCATGTGAGCTGTGCAGTGGCTCAGACTTTGCCAAGGACTCTGGTTTCCTGCTACCTCTGAACATTATCATCCGTACTTGGAAAAAGCCCAGCTCCTACTTCTTTTGCAGTGTCCCCCTTTTTTTCTTATTTCTGTTTTGATAAAACAAGATTCTCAAAGTATTTGGGTGGCTAATAAGACAAAGAAAGGCAAATTCACTGAAATTAAGTGCTTAAATCCCACTGATTGAAGTGGAAGTTAGAATCCGAGGTTCCTTAGACTCTTTAGAAAATTCCATCCAGCACAACTTAACACAGTTGAAAGTTAGGCCTTCAGGGCCCGTGTTTTCTGCAGACCCAGAAAAAATAATTTATTTGAGCTACAACACTTTGCCTCTAAACAAACTTAATGACTCCTACTTTTGTAACATTTTAACATTAATATCCCACACACCATCACCCTCACGCCATTTCTCCTCTGCAAAGGCCATTAGTGAATTACTTCAGCCAATGCCCCAGGAGCAACAAATCTGAGATGTGCCAGAGCAAGAGAAGTGTATTGCGGAGTTACGAAGGTCTCACAGAGAAGGCCCCATAGAGAAGGCAGTGTCCGTTCAGCACATCTCCATGTAAACAGGTGTGTTCAGTAGGAAGCTTTCTTGATGTGAGTCAATACATGAACTTGAAGAACAGAGTCTTAAGTAGCCAGTACCTGAAAAGATTTAGAATTTTGTCACTTAAGACCAATAGTTTAAATTTAATGGCATGTATTCTTCTATTCTCCTTACTTGTGAATGAATCAAACTATTTCATTTAATCCAAACATCTTATTGTTAGTGATTTCTTCTAAAGTGAATGAAAAAGAAGTCTGAAAGGCTGTACCCTGATTTTTCAGCCTCTTCATATTTCTTTTTATAAAGTTTTATAAAGTAAAGTTTTACTCTGAAAGGAATTAAACAATTAACAGTTTACAAAAAGATTGCTTTTATTTTCTGCTATTTTGTTTCTTGTGCATTGCCTCTTTAGCTGACAGTTAGCAGAATGACATAAGGATAGAAAGTATAATGAGAAAAGGAGCTGCTGATTCAACTAGGTGGGAAAAGCTAGGATTGCCCCATAAAACACACAATACTTTGTAATACTATCTCATTTAAAGACTAGTGTATCAATTTAAAGCTATAGCACACTGTTATATTACCACAGGAAAGCAAAAAAAAATTCCATTTATAGCTACTAAGGACCACAATTCTGGAATAAGAAACGTGGGTACATTTTTTAACAGTATTTGAACTATAGATGAAGAAATTCCTATCCTCATTAAGACAGTCGTTTACAAATAGTGTTTTAATTGATATTCCCAAAAGATGGCATGTAAAGAATTTATTCTGCATCCTAGTAGAGTAATATTCTTGAGAATGACCAAATGTTTTATGCAGTGCTGGGAAGTGGGAGCGCTTTCTCTTAGGATGACTCTAAGAGAGATGTTGAGTCTTTTCTTATTCTTTCATTCTCCACTTAGAAGTTCTTCCCATGTCCTATGGCCCATTTCCACTTTTCTGTGCACTCTTTTCAGGTGTAGCCCTCACACCGAAACAAACTGCAGTTCTTCTCTCTCCACCTTCAGAACCTTCCTGAAAATAATCTTGTTCCAGAATTACTTTCTAGCATGAGGACTCCTAACAAAATGAACAGTGGAGAGCTGGACCTGAGGAACCCCGCAGCCCAGGGAAGGGGAGTGTATAAACCACATTTTCATCAACTTCATGCACTGTTCATACTTCCTATAATCATCTGGAAAACCTGCTCAGGTCAATTAGATGTTGTGGGTGAATGGCTGGGAAATAATTAGGAAGAAAACACTAAAGAGAAAATTCCTCAAGAGGAGATAATATCAGAAACTTTAAAGCTATGCTTTCATTCATTATCTTTTACCTTAGCTTAGCTGAGAACATCGAGAGAGTATTTATGAGGAACATTGAGAATCATGTATTACTTAATCAGGGGTGTATCTGTTTCCTGTCATATTTGCAACTCATAAATAGTTAAATCTGTTGATATAGATTTATGCCCTGCAGAATATAGCTAGGGATTAATACAAGGACTACATTGTGTCCAGTGGAATCTATAAAAACTTTACTTTCAGGAACATGTATATTTAAGGAACATGTTTAAGGAACTTGTTGTCTTCATGTAAATGCCAAATGCTTTCTGCCTCTTCTTTTCCCTCTCTGCTCTGCTTTAGCTGTGTCAATATTGAAATGTTTGCTCTGCAATGAGATTATTATTCCAGTTTGGAATTTTTATGAAACCTGGGCCCAGGCTTGACCTTTCTTACGTGAATTCTGGCACTACCTTGCCACGAGCAATTCCTAATTGCTGATTACAGCTTATCATTACAAGAAGAGTCTTGCAACCAGGGAATTGAACCAGTATGTTTGAATCTGTTCTGGGCCAGATCCAGCTGTGATGGAAGCTGTTCTAGCCGAGCTCTGAGTCCAAGCCAGTAATGGTTTATTGTTCAGTTCACGGACCTTCAGCACAGGGTTTAAACCAAGGCAAAGTGTTAACCTCCATCTCCTCCCCCTCCTTGAGTATCATGTACATTCCCAGATCTGTATTGGATTTTTTTCCAATACCTTAAATTCAGGATAGGAGACCATGGAGCTGGACAGGAAAAAAAAAAAAAAAAGCAATGCCAGGAATACAGGTGATGCCCCTGCCAGCCAGAGGAGTGGGAGTGCCAAAACGAAGAGCAGTTTGGCAGCTAACGTCCCCTTTCTGCCCCGTGTAAAAACACAACTGTGTGTGAGTCGCAGTGAGGCCCAGAGACCCGTCAGACAGTGGCACTGCTCAGGAACGTGAGGCCACTGAACGCGGGGGACACTTGCGGGGCACTGCTGGTGGTAGCAGCACCGTGCTTTCCTCTGTGAGGAGCGGGAAGCACGAGCAGCAGTTTGCCAGGCCTCGTGTGAGCGGGTAGTCCCCAAGGTCGCTGTGCCTGGCTAGGCCCGCACATCAGAAGGGCGCCCTACAGCAGGGAAGCTTTGTGACCATCTGCCGGTGCGTCGGGCGGCAGGGGAGACGGGAAGGAAGGACATGCGGCAGGGTGGCCTTTTTCAAAGGAATTTTAAAGGCAAGCTGTCCTCTAGTTGCACAGCACTTGCCAGGGGATGTCATTTTTCAGCTGAACTATCATTCTGAGCTGGAAAGGCTTTTGTCTTGTTTTGCTTCAGTTCTGGTGTGGGATTTGAGATCAAAAAAAAAAAATTCCGAAATAACAGCTCGAGTTCAGTTCCGGCTTTGGGGAACATTTTGAAACAGTTTGTGGTTCAGGTTTAGTTTGTCTTTTCCTTATAACTGAAATATGAGAAATCCAACTTTCTTATTCAACCACTGAACTTTATTTTAATCAAGAACCTGCAAAAATATGTCAGATTGGCTCTATCCTGTAATATATTTTTTATGGTTAATAAAGTCAAAGCTGCAGGTGACTTAGTTCTAGTGGAAGCCCTTGACTTTGACCTGCGTCCTCTGAGAGGGTGTTCACATGGTTTGTAAGGCAGAAGTGAAGTCTTTGTCTTCTCTAGTTTTTCTAGTGCTGTAGTTACTTGAAAGTCAAGTGCCTCCTATGTCTCTACGCACTGTGCAAGACCGGGCCTGTCCTTGCATTGCTTCAGCTTGTCTTACTGGCTGTCTTTGGCTTCACTGATGGTGATGCTGGTTCTCACCTGAGATAAGGTGAGCATTGCCCTAGCCCTGGGACTAGTACCAGCAGTTAGTGACTCTGCAGTATTTTTGAGTTTTGAAAAATTGGCCCTGGAAGGGATCCTGGGAAGCGCATGTCACCTCCACCCTTTGTAAGATGGGCTACAGATGCACCTCACATGGGAAGGTTGCTGACCACACCTGGTCTGTTGGGAAAAAGCGTTCCCGGCTTCTTCAGAGAGAAATGCTGCCACACCGTCCCCTGGAGCTCTACGCAGGTGTAGCAGAGAGATAGAGAGGAACCAGTGGGCATACTAAACTGGACTTGCAAAAAGCCTTCGACACCAAAGATTATCAAAGAAATAAATCTGCACTGGTTTTGTAACAAAAATCTTTTACCAGCTGAATTCAGGTGATGGGATACTAATCAAAGTGTAAGGCTTAAACAGTGCCTTCCAGGATGAGGAAAAGTTGGCAGTGTCATCTGCCACAAGTTGATGCTGGGACAGCTTCTGTTCAGCATTGTCATTAATAAACTGGAGAAGGGAGTGAATAGTGAAATCTCCAAGTTTGTGACTGATACGGTACACTTCTGAGTTGCCAAATGTTATGCCAATGACAAGAAAGTCCAGAACAACTTCACAAAACTGAACAAATGGTTGAAGAACTGGCAAAAGAACTTTCATGTGGATAAAGGTAAATATGGAAAAATAATCTCAACTACCTACACAAAGCTGAGTTCAGAACTGACAGGTAGGGCATAGCAAAGAGATTTTGGAGTCATCACTGACAGTTCTCTGAACTCAACAGCTCCATGAGCAGTGACAGTCAAAAAAGCCAGAAAAATGATGGGCATCAGCAGGAGTACTGTTGGTACAAGACAGGCAGTATCATTTCATCACTGTATAATATTTCAGTGAGCTCATGTCTTGGTGTGTAATTCTGGTCTCCACACATCGCTGAGAACATAGTCAAGTTAGAAAACTGCCTCATGAGGACAGACTAAAGAGTCTTCAGTTGGGAGAAGGGAAGGGAGACTGGAGGGCATGATCAAGGTGGGAAGGAAGTGATTGAGGTTTGCAAACTCATGACAGCAGTGGATAAGCTGGGTACTGAACTGTAATTCACCAAATGCCACAAGATTGGGAGCAGAGGCACGTAACAAAGAGACAGGACGATCAATTTAGACCAGGCTAAAGGAGGTACTTCCTTCCAAGAAAATTAGTGAACCTTGGACATCTGCTGCCACTGGAGGCCGTGGAGGCAAACAATATCTGTGGATTTAAAAAGGGATTGGAAAACTTCAACTATCTGCAGGGAGAGTGCAGAGGGAATGGACAGCTTAAGGTGTCAGCTTAAGGTGTCTGGGCTCACACGCTCGCCCTAAACAGCATCTGCCGCTGCCAGAGATGCTGGGCGAGGAGAAGCCTTTGGTCTCTAACAGTGGGGCATTTCATATGTTCTTGGGTCATATTCTGAATTCTATATTTGTCCTATAAATAACAAGTGAAAGGCAGGTAAAAGAATTGATTCAGGAAATTGTTTTAAGGTGTTCTTGAGCTAGCATGTAACCAATGTTCTGAATATGGATCACTGTAAGAAGCCTGCTGTCTTCTTACTAAAGTCAAAGATGAGATACCATGTTTCCTGTTAGTTCTGGCATCAGAGCATGGAGACTGGTAGGAATAATATTTGTTAGAACTTTCTCCAAGGAGATGTTGTTTAGCTGTTTGCTCTGCAGGCCCTCGGTTAGGGGAGTGCCCTGCCCTCCTGCATAGATGTACTAGCTCCCTAACTGCCTCTTCTTCACCGTCTCCATGAACCAAAGGTCATGTTCTGGCTAATGAAATCTTAGGATTTGTGGCTGCCAGGAGCGGAAAGCTCACTGATGTCTTGCCAGTTTTTTGTTATATAGCACTGGGCTTTTAAGCTGAGGTTTTGCTCCCTCATGGAGTGCTTCTGGAGACTAGATCGTGGAATGGTTTGATATAGTCAGCAGTCTGGCAAATCTGCACCTTCTGCACTTGGAAGTAGATCTGATCATTTCTCTCTGGGAGGATATTTCCAAGTACATTGTGGGGGGAAAAAAAGATCAGATATTGTCTATTTTGCTTGCTTCCATGGGAGCAGTAGGAAAGCAATATAGGAAAGACATACATCATGCTCCCTGGAAGAATTTTAGACTATATATAGCAATCTGGAATAGGTGGGGGAGAGCCTAGGAGCTATTACTGTGATCTAGAGAAGTGTCCTTCATGGCTGACCAGGCATCATCTGGAAGGTTTTGAATTCCTTATTAACAGTTATTATTAGTAAATGCTTCTTCCAAGGAAGGCTGGATGCTTACCACCTGCGTCCATGGTATCATCCGCTAATTGACACGGAGCTAATTGTGTCTCACATTTGCTCAAGCAGTCTTTGCACCACTGGCCATAGAGCTTTGCAATGCTGGCATGCTCCTTAACCCCAACTGCTTTTGGCCACAAGAGCAACTCCTTCCACTTTTGTCCCTTCCGTGCTTAGCTGAGAATTCTTGGTGGTGCTCAACTGCCCCCCATAATGCTCCGTGCTGTCCCTGCCAGGCCGGGTTCCCGCGCTGCAGGCTCCGCAGAGCTTCACCACGGCAAGGGGTCTGCCAGCGTGGGAGCGCAGGCCGGCTCCACCGCCGTCCGTTGGTCCTCTGCGAGCAGCTCTGGCTCCATATCTGTGTCTGGACGTAAGTCAAGCTGTTGGATTTAATTAGAGAGTCTTGTCTGTTTGGGACCCTTCTTGACTTAGGAATAGCCTTTCCACCCAGACCTTATTCTACTATCAGTGTAGGTGCTTTCACTGATAATATTCGAAGTGCATTTTTGGTCACTGGAGGGCAGTTAAAAAATTGATAGGTTTTGTTATGTCATGCAACCAGCTGCTACTGCTATAGGTACATTGAGAAGAGAGTAAATAAATAAGATGAAGCAAGTCATTCAGTTTTGGTAGGGACTTCATGCTTTACAGAGAGTTCTTCTGCTTTAGAAAGTGATATCCAATGCATCTTTCCAAGTGTAATTTATGCAGTTTTTGATGTAGAATATATAAGAAAGTCTCTGCAAGCATTTCATTTCAGAATATATATAAAATATTCTAAAAGCAGAAATATTTTAGACTGGAAGGGACAGTTACAATAAGTTTTTCCAAGTGATCCATCCAGCTGGCGAGGAACCAGGAGACAGCACCGGTCCTTGCTGCTTGGCTGCCCTGTGGTGTGACCTGGCCCGTGTGGCTTCACCTCTCTGAGTATCAGTTTCTCCGTTTGTGAAATGAGGGCACTATGCAGCAGTTAAAATCCGGGGGTGAAGGGGTCTGTGCCAGAGTTGCACATTATATGCCGCCGTTAAGGTAAAATAGGCAATTGCGCTATAAGGCAATTGGTGCCTCTAGAAATGATCTCTCTGTCATTCACACCTATTTCACTCCTCAAAATGTAAATCAATATCAAATGCCCCATTAATGTAATTTTTTAATGATCAACTACACAGGCAAAGATCACTGTGTAGTATAATTCTTTGCTAGAATATAGGTCATCTAGCCAGTGAAACTGCTAGGACTATAAGAAAGAACAGTTTTATCCTCTTGTTTTTTTTTTCTTCCCTGCCTTAAAAAAACAGCTGGGATGTAATCATATTTGGGAAGATATCAATGTCTGTAATTCTATCCAATAGCCAGGAGCTGGTCTACAGAAGGATATTGCTTTTTGCATACCTCTTGCACATAACACCGCGCAGTCTGCCTTAATCATCTCCTCAAGCTAAAAGGTTTAAAAACAGTCTTCATGTCTTAAAAAGAATATATGTCAGAATGCCCCAACTTACTTGTCTGCCTTGATGGTAGGTTGAAAGGTCTGAATAAAAGCTGGTGTCACAGACACCTGTGTGCTCCTGCTTTATGTAAACAAAGGCGAAGAACTGCGGCTTTCGATAGCCGGTGTCCCTCATGCTGGTGCTCTGCACAGTGGTCTGTCAAGAACAACTGAAAAGAAAGATTTCGTACTTCATTTTCTTGAACATTTTTTTGTGGGGTAGGTTTCCTGAATGTTAAAGGAAATTAGATCATGGGTCAAGATTTCATTTTTAATATTTACTTTTACCTTAACACCTGTGGGACACAGTTCAAGCTGTTTGAGGAGCAGAACATACAATTCCCAGACAGATCTTCAGTCCTTTGCATGGAGCCTCCCAATTTGTCAGTGACAGTGAGAAGTTTCTTGTTGAATTTTGTTATGGTAGTTTGCAAAAGTGACTGTCCTTGAAAAAACTTAGGTCTTGCATTTTTCAAGTTTTTCATCTTTATTCTGACAAGTATAAGAATTGTATTTACAACACTCACCTAATACATAGCACAATAGTTGCTTAAAGAGTTTTGAGGCTTATGCATTAGTCTGCTTAACACAAAGTTCTGGAGATAGATTATAATAAATGAAGTCAGTGCTTTAGCAGTTACGGGCCGTATTGAATCTTTTTTGTACCAGTGCATAAAGGCCAAAGGAAATCTCTATTTCTGTAGCCAGAGAAAGAGAATATTTGTCATCAGTAATTCTGCCAAAGAAACAACAACAAAGAAACTGAATAGATAATAGAGAATAAAAAGGAGGTTTATAATGTTGTTTCATGTTAATTTACTTATAAAAACATAGTTAAGTTCAGCTACATGACATGAAAAATGATTCCCACTAGTTTCAGTGTGTCTTTTACTGACCCGCGCCAAGGAGGCTCTGGGACGGGGAGCGCGGCGTGCGAGGCTCTCCCAGCCGCCGCCGCTTGCGGTGCTGCTCTCCCGACGGGTCCTGTGTGGTGGGAGCTTCTCAGTGAGGTCTTGCAAACCCTTCCCTTAATTTTCAGAGAAACCAAGCACATAAAATCAGGTCAGATTTCTTCTTTCTTAAGTTAATGAGTAGTACCAAGTAGCATCAACATTTATACTCACTTATTTTCAGATCCTTTTTGTGTCCATATACCTTGGTCTAACCACACTGCATTTAATCCAGACTAAGTAAAAAGGAGTAATGGAAGGGAAGTGACAGCTGTGCTCTGCTGAGAGCCTAATGCTGATCTCCACTGGTCTGGTTGCTCCATGCAGTATAAAGCAGATTAAAGGGTCCTCTGTCTCATTGCAGCTGCCCATGGGCTTCACAAGTCCTGTGGACAGTGAGAAGTAACTTCTGCCCTGAGGAAAGGGCTGGTCATGTCTCACCTGTCCTCAGCAAAGTCTTTTGTATGAAAATAGGGAGAAGAAAAGATGGTGAAACCAGCACTACAACTCCACTGTGCACAGGAACTGGCAAAAGGGAAAGGGCAGCATCCTCTGATATGCACAGGAAAATAACAGGATTTAAGATGTTTGTGTTGTGCATTGTCAAGTCTTCTAACTACCTTGTGGAAAGGGAAAATGAAATATGAACGGGAATCGTTCTGTGAAATGAAACTCTAGAGGATATACTTTGGAATAAGTCCATTCAAGTAAATGGGGCTGTGCCGAGTGAGGACGCTGCCCCATATTACAACCGTTATCTAGGCAGCTGGCACAATACACAGGTCATTCATGGTGCCCTCTTTCTTAGCAGAGCTGCCTTCTGATGGACTGCTAGGGAAAGCAATTTCCAGGCTTGCACGATCTCTTTTTGAGAATGCTTTGTCCTCAGAAATAGTGGAAGGCTTATGGAAATTACAGTGGATGCAACCAAATAGTTAGTGCATGCACAATAAAGCAATGATTGCAGGTACCAAGCAAAATTAGCCTCTCTGTAACTCATGTCACTCTTTGCAAGAGTAGATAATTCCAACTGTTGTCCTTGACCAAATCTCTGCTGCTGAGCATTTGTCCAGCTGGCTGCTGCCTTAAACCCCAGTTCTGGCTCCACTCCAACGCTGAAGTGATTTCCATAAGCACATCATTTATAAAGTGCTTTGGAATCCTTCAGGATGAAAGATGCTATGTAAATGTCATGCACTGTATTACATTCAAGACATTAATAACATTTTTCTGTTACTTCACCTATCAGATAAACTAATTGAGGACAGAGAGCATGTTATGCATTTTTGGGCCAAGGCAGTTTTTTAAAAATTGTTTGCAGAGCTCAGCCCTCCTTGATGCTGCTGATCAGGTGCCGAAGTAGAGGGTGCTTTTCTTCCCGTCCCTGTAGTACTCTGTCCTCTACACAAGGCAAGACGGAAGAGGATAATTCCACCCACTTGTGTAGTTCAGGGGCATGTTCTGTGTCCTGAGCCACTCGTCTGGCTAGGACAAGCACTGGTATCAGCTGCAAATCTATGTCCTGGGTTGAAGAAGCAGCCGCGCGGTCCTTGCAGCATGTCCGGTCACCTGGCCCCAGCCGCCCACGTTGCTCGTTAGGACTCCCGCAGAGGAGGGAACCCTGAGCAGGAGCTCTGCGTCAGCCTTGTCCGCCTGGAAATCTGGGCCTTAAGTCACAGGTTATGTTGCAATAAATCTCCCAGAGTGAAGAACGACAGAATTTCAATGGATAAAGTTTTTCCAGGTATAGAATATTGCTATTTTTTACAAACTTACATACACAAACTTGCATGTACATATATATGTACCTGCTTATACAAATGTATACTTTCTTACAGGATTTACAGCATTTTTAAAATATATTAGCTTGCCCTAAGATACTCTGAGAACCACCTTTCTGGTTTTTGGCAGGGTGCAGATGGAGAAATCTATAGGTACAGAAATATAAAGCATAGGCAGAAAGTTACTCAAACAATAGGAGTGTTTGAGTGCTGTACATTTTCTTGTTTCAGATTTAGTTTAACCTCGAGAGATAGTGAACTGGGATTTTAAGTTGGGAGTGAAAGTGTTGGTCAGCTTTACTTCTCTGAGTCTGCTTCCCTCGGCCCCGGTCACGGGACATCAGACGTTGGAGGGCAATGCTAACCTGTGTTGTTTTAATCTCAGACTGAACAGTTCTTTTGTTCTGCTTCAAAAAAATAAGCCCTTAACTTCTGTAAGCTCCATTCCTCTGCGAGCTTTGCAGAAATAAAATTCATCAAGAAGGAGGAGGCATAATATGACAAAAGTAGCAGTTTTATTGAAAGAGAGCTTGTGGTATTTTGCTTTTGAAATGTGTTTAACACAGAGTTTAAGGATTGGCAATTTGTTTAAAGAAATGGGTAAAATATTTAAAACCGCCACTTTATTTAAACTATTGTGCCTCCTTCAGTAAACATTCAGTACATGACTGAACCCTGTATGAACTTGTGCTTGTTGCTGGTTAAATAGATTCTGAGCTTAAATGAAAAGGGGCTGCTATTGAGAACAGGACAAAAAAGTTGCATGTGCATTTTTTTTTTTATTTGCCCACACACAAGCTCTTACCCCCCAAAATACTGCGTTCACAGGATCTTTTATTAAAACACCGTCTTTTTTTCTTAGGCCTCAAAGTACTAAACTGAAAGCAAGCTGTTAACAGAAATGAGTAATTATTGAAGCTCTAACAGGCAGCTTTCATTGAAGTTGATTACAGCAGCCATATAATCACTTTTACGGATGCTGTAATCACAGTAGCAGGGAATGCTTGACTTGGTTCTTATTGTTTTCACTCAGGGTGGAGGTAGGGGGCCTGCAAGAAACCCGTTTTACCACCTCGGTACAATTTCTGCTGTAAAGGAAATCTACACAACACTGAATGAAGCAGAGAATCATTTCTTCTTTCTTTATTAGCATTTTCTCCTCCCTCACATGAGAGTCTGTTGGAGTCAGGAAATTGCTGTTATTCAATATGCAAGCCAGAGGTTGTAATGACCATTTGGGAGGGTATGACCAACAATTACAGCCTTTAATGAATAGGAGTAATCTAGTTGAGACTAAATACTAGTAGCAACTCCAGTGCTGTCTCTGGTTAAATTAAAAGAACAGCAATGCAAAGGAAGTTAACAAGAATTAATTAGTTAGATCGAACTGAAAACCTACTCATTAGTGATGTTATAGGCAAAGTAAAAGCCTATCTTCAGTGCAATTAGGTAGACAAATGAATTGTACAACTGACTGATTCACACCTGCTAACAGCTACAGGCTATAGCTAATATGTATGGGATCCACTTTTTACAGTTCATGCATACTTGCGTAGTTTAATGGATCTTACATTCCTGAATTAGCCTTCATTCCTTCAGATTTCGTTTGTATATTTGATCCAAATGTTCCAGTGTTGCTCATAGATTCTGATACGATGCGGCTGTCTGCAACAAGAGGGATTTCAGAGGGGCCTGTGTAATTGTAACCTCCGCTTAAACTACACGATGATATAGAAGGAGTCTCAGTTTGCAGATCTTCCTTCAACAATTATTTTTTAAACTGTTTAAGGATTTATGTACTTAACAAGCTCTCGCTTGCGTTGAAAGCAGCCAGATCTCCACAGCCACCAATCTTAGATTTCAGGATTTTGACGTCTAGGGGAAGAAAAGAAATGGAAGAAGGCAAAATCCTCCGTGCTGTGCCATAACCGTTAGGCACCCTCAGGTCTCACTATCAGCAGAGGATGCTGCTTTCATGCAGCAGTCTGGGGATTCATGAAATACGACTGTACTTGCAATGATCATTGCAGCACAAGATGCTTTGCCACTCCTCACCCTGCATTTCCCTTTTCCGCACGTGCGGTGAGTCCGGCGCTCACGCAATGCTGATGTGCAAACAGGGGAGCAGAACCAGGCTGCCTTTTCTGGCATATCCTCTCCTGTTCTTGCTGCCAAGTGAGCTGGGATTTAGTGAATGCAGCGGTTAATTTGTACCCTGCTTGTTTTTCAGGGGGCAAACTGCAGAGCTGCATGGCGCACTCTGATCCGTCTTATGCTGTTACGTTCTTTCTTCCAGGGTCTTATCTGAGGTTTTCTACTCTGTTAATATTTCACAGGGACCTTCGGGTCTCTAATGTTCTATAAGGCTGCCACAGTTTCCAGTTCAACTCTATATTAGGAAAAAACTCCTTTACCTCATTGCCATGCACTCATGCCTTGGACTTACTCTTCTGGCCCTGTTTTGAAGCAGTGTGCTGTTCTAAAGGACGTTTATTTGTGAGCAAGGCTAGGCAAAACCAAAGCAGACACTGTGGGAAGTGTGTCTGAAGCTCAGTCTTTTTGAACAGAGCCTCTTCTTTTTAATACGTCACCATTTATTTTATTTTATTTATTTTTTTAACTGTCTATCTTAAGAAGAAAATTCCCATAAAGTGAGAGAGTTTGCACTGTAGAATAAATAGCTTCTCTGACTTGGCCAGTTACAGGCTTTTTTTTTTCTCATTTTAAAGGGGGAGGTTTGAATATAAAGTGCTTGATTTAAAGATTTTTTATTAGTTCTTAACAAATGACATCTCTTATTTACACACAAGAGACAGACTCTCTAAAAAGCTGCCTGGATATGTATATCTACCAGTCAGATATACACATAAAATGGATTTTTTTTGGACTGAAATTCCAAGTAAATGTACCTATTACAAGAGAAAGACCCCTTTGAGTCCTCTAAAAGCTTTTTTGGTGTATGGCTTCAATGTATGTTTATGGTTTTTTTTAAACAAATGGAGCCAAACCCAAGTTCAGTGTAATTCCTATATATATGTATGTATTTTATATGTGTAAGTATGTGTGTATCTGTGTATATTTGTAGCCCCAGCCCTCGCCTACAACTAGGGATAAGTGCACTAATCTCGCACTAGTATGGGCTGCCCTGGTAGATCCGCCATCCCTGTTGCTTCCCCATAGCTATTTCCCTGCCAGGAGCAAAACCAGCCTTCCCTAAAAAGAGGCAGCTGGTGATGTCTGCGCGAGGCGAAACACTGCCCAGGCTTCGACTCCCCTCCCAGCGCGCAGAGGGCCTGGCACTCAACACGGAGCTGCGGCACCAGGAGAGCCTCCGTTTCCCACAGCCTTTCCAGCCTCCGCGGGAAGGGCCTGAGGCCCTGACGGCCCACGGAGGCCTCGCGCATCCCTGAGGTGCCTTCCCTCCCCTGCTCCACACTTGCCGGTGCCACAAAGGCGAGCAGGGATTTCGGGAAGCAAAACCCTCCTGAAGCGGCACGAGGGCATTTGAACCCAGCGTGTTTCTTATGTTGGGGCAAGGCTGCAGTCATTTGAAAATGGCCAAATGGGTTTTTATCAAGGTTTGTTTTTAATAAAGTTATTTCCTTGCTGACAGGCAGGCTTTAACCTTCTGGAAAGAGGGGTTTGTAATAGAAATGTTGACACAACCTCCCTCTAGGGGTGCAGTTGCATTGCTGCAGTAATAGTGTGTGGGCACGGCAGGAGTAGGGCGCTGACCCAGAACTGACAAGCGCCCAGGCGCCGCCTGCCTTAGAAAGGTCACTCTTCTGGATGGAAATGAAGTGCATTTTTTTGCTCTATGCCCCGAGTTTTCTGTTCCCTCCTCTCTTGCTAGCACTTTCCCCCCAACCCAAACACTTTATATTTTTAATTCACTAGAGTATTGAAATTTTAAGGCTATTTTAAAATGCATAAGTACAGAGATTAACCCAGCTATGCACAGGACATAGAAACCCAGCAGCAAAGCCATTTCTGCAGTCCCTAGGTCACCACCAAAGTTAGCTAGAGGCGTGTCGAGGTTGCTGTAAAAGCTACGCCCTGCACAGCGCTGCCCGCTGGAAGCCAAAGGCAAAAGGGCCCAAAGTTTCTCTGTGTCCATCTCATCTCTAATGTCATCTTTAAGAGCAGAGAACAGGCCTGAAGCTATTGAAACGCAGAGTGACCCAAGCAGAGTGACCTTCAGTGATTCTCTCTTCCAATAGCCTTTTTCTTCCCAAGCAAGCGGCAAGGATGGCCCGAAGGGGCCGCCCATCAAGGTGCCTCCCGGTAGCCGAGAATGGTAACCACCATAGTTGATGTCATGAGACTGATTAAAACTAACCAGCCTGCCTGTGAGGTAGAACGTTAATTGAAAATGTGCAATTTGTACAATAGGCAGTAGTTAATTATCTGCTTCTCTGAACTGCTTGGTGTTTGGGATGGCTCTGCCTATGGGGACCAGACACATGCAGGCTGAGTGGGCTCTTCGCGCCATTTAAAGGAGTACAAGAATTTTAGAGAAAGGTCTTTCTAATGCTTCATGTAATTTCAGCTCTGGCTGTGTGGCAATGGTTGTCACTAGGTTGCACAAGATGGCCACCTTCACTTGTGCTAAGCATTGGGATTAAAACCTGGTTCTTGCTCTGTAAACAAATTCTTATCAAGTGAGCTAAGGGAAAATCATTTTCACTTAGTCGCGGCATAGGCGTTTAGACTCCTAGATAAGCATTTCTGGTTTAACCCAGTAGAGAGCAGTGGTGTGTATGCACACCAGACACATCATGATAACATTAACTTTTAATACTGAGAGCTTCAGTTGCTTTATTTGGGGGGCCTGTGATTTTTTTGTTGTCCTCCACCGCTTTATTCTGAGTATAACACACAGTCTGCAGGCACAAACACACACACTGATGCATACAAATTTAGCGAAATGCTTTATTTATTGGAATTCATAACCCAGTTCTTCTCTATTTTCATCTGTCAATGATAACCACATGATTGCTGCTGAGTAAAATGTAAAATATCCGATAAACTTTGTCATCATTAGATTCCAAGGATAAAAGCACAAATATTTGACTTAAACATTTATTTACTTCCTAATTCTATGGTAATTTTTTATGTGTATCTCCCTAACTGTATCTGCCTACACAATGAGTAAAGTGTTCATCCATTGTTATCGCTGTTAAGATCAGCACACACATAATCAATCACAGAAAATTGTTTTATATCGTATGCAAAAGATTATTAATGCCTTATTGTGTAAAAGCTTACCTAAGCTGATGTTCTCAAAACTGAAACATTTAATCACATTTGTCATATTTGGTTTTTCTGCTGAATATACAAGACTGTGTAACACTAATTAAAACAGTGCGCAACAAAGAACACACTGGGAATAGATTGATGAAGAAGACAGATGCACAGAGCGACTTCAGTGGAAATGATCTAAACAGTGATTATTTGGTAGAAGAGGGAAGATCAGTCCAGGACAGAACCTCTGTAGCTAAAGTCCTTGAAATGTCTTGGTAGTATGAAGTCTATGTTGGTCCCAAATTGAACAGGAACTAGTAATATGCTTCCAGCATCTCCTGAGATTTTGGACCATGGTAACAGGTTTTACATGAAACAGCTGGTCTAAGGTGCTCAAATACCACAGTGATGAGTAATGTGTGAACATGTGGGAAATTTGATGAGTCTCATGAAATTTCTGTAATGAAGGAAATCTTGAAATGGCAACTTAGGAGGGCTGTTGAATCTGCAGCTGAGCTCTAGTCCTGATGCTCCCTCAAAGCCGGCCGTATCAGAGGACTCTGCTCTGTTCTTCCTGCCGCTCAGCCTCCGAAGTGGCATGTGGTGTTTGCGGTACAAAGGTGTCCCTACCTTCATGTGAAAAGGGTCACGCAGCTTGTGGCATTACAGCCTTGCATTTAATTCACTTGTTTTGGTGGTACTTGATACTGACCCACATTAAACAGAGTTTGTGCTGTCTGTTGGGGAAAGACAGATAGCAGGGAAACTAGAGCTGATTTTCTAGCTCAATTGGTTGTGTTGCATAGAAAGCTTGGAGGGTCTATCAGATCCTTGGATGGTTCTTTATTGTACCCTGCAGTCGGCTGGTGTGGGGAGACCCGAGAGGTTTCGGCCCCCTGAAGTGCTGGTTTCTAGACCACAAGGACTAGATCTGATCACACATGTGAGGAGCAGAGAGGCCGGATCTCCCGGCAGAGCATCAGTGGGAGATGGTGACCAGGTCGGGCAGCAGCGAGCTCGGCGCGGAGGGAAGCGGTGTGCAGGCCAGGGTAACCCCGCAGCAGGGCCACGCTGGCTCCTGCAGCAGCTCTCCCTTCCCTCAGCCAGCTCGGCCCCTTTCCCCCAGCACTTCCTTTCTTCGCCGCATCTTGGTGACTAATTAGCAAGCCGAGGCTGTCAGGCAGGAGGAATTGAATCGCTGACTCTTTATTTCCACAGCCGTTTGAAGCCATTACTGCAGTGTTTGCTCCCAGCCTGGCATTCCTTCCTCCGCTGCTGATAGGGATGTTGGTGCTATGACCGGGCAATGGGAACTCTGTTGTGGAAAACACTAGTTCTGGAAAAGTTTAGGTACTCATCCTGAGGTCTGCGCTGCAGATGGGCCCAGTGCAGCCTTGGGTTGTGTGGGCAGGGACTCTGAGTGTACCAGGTAATGGTGGGGACATTTTCCCTTTGGGCTCATCATTGTGTGAGGCTATGCAGTGAACCTGTGTGCAGCTTTGGTGTTCTTATTTTAATAAGGAGATTAAGTGCAAAAATACCACTGAAAGTTAATTAAGAGTTAATTAAGGACTGGACAGAATGTTTTACAATGAGTGGGGCTTCATAAAACAGGGTATCAAAAAGATGATTGAGAGATAACACTGTAGTGTGAGAGTGTGCTCCTGGAAAAACATTCCCCAGTATTAAGCTCTGTAAGCTAGTAGAGAAGGATATAACAAGGAGCAGCGGCTTCCCGGATGAGGCATGACAGTCATGAAGTTACAAACAAGGCACATACTTCTAATGATGAAAGTGGTTAACCACTGGAAGAAGCTGCAAAAGGAAGGAGTAGGCCCTGTATGTCTCCAGTTTCTCTGAGTCGGGAGCGGATGCCTTTCGGGAATATACACTTTGCCAAATCCAAGTTATACCGGCTAAATTTAGGGATAACTGGGTAGAGACTAAAGTCTGGTGGTAAATGCAGGGCCATGAAAGACATTTTTCCAGAAAACATGAAGAGAGTAGTGGCAGCTCCCAGACAAGCTAACATCCAAATAGATATGTGAAAAGATTAGGATTTATTTGCCTCCTTCTCACTGTCCATTTTAAAACACCCAGAGATACTGTTGCCAGAATAAAAGGTGATGGAGTCTAAGCCTAGGTTGGTGGTTGATGACGGCTGTAGCTACCTACATCCTAAGCACACAACACAGAAACAAGGGAATTTTGTATTAGGTTGTTAGGAATTTTTGATCTTGTCTTACCATGCCTTGGGAGGTAGATACAATCCTTGGACTTTTCCACCCAACCCATGACCATGATATCTCTGTATATTGATGGCAGCCTCCAATTCTTCTCACCCTTGTGGAGAACATGCAGCACGCTACAGGTAATGCCAAAACCCCAGTCCCAGAGACAGCTTTTGCTTATCTCTTAAAATATGAATTACTTGAGCTTCAAATGCAAGTAGCATTCCCTCCTGCTTTCCTTATTCAGAGGGTCTGACTCTCATTTCTCTGTTCAAAATCTCCCAAGCTGACCATGGGAAGCAGCGCAGCACCCTGCAGGAGCACTGACATGCATTGCTAATCGTTCCAGGGAGTTTTACTAGTCCAGGTCTATGATGTTCTTCACAGTTAATGTTTTTTGCAGTATTAGAAGGTTAGTTATCTGTAAGGTTCCCGGTTCACAAGACTTTAATTTCCACACTGAAGTTTTATTTCCTTGCAACTGAGACTTGAAATTTTATCCGTATGAAAATAGGAATACCTTACAGATAACATGGGTGATTGTCTGTGGAAACAAAACCTACAGTGAAATTACTACCCTGCAATATAAAGTTCCTGTTCTTTCTTTTATTAGTAGTTAATGGGATTACTAGAATGTTACATCAAAACTAGAGTAAACATTGCCTTGGAAAAGTCATGTAACTTCAGTGTGAGAGTGGTACTCTTTCTGTTTTTGTTATGAGCATTTGACTTTGCAAATCATTTTCTAATTTTCTTTTTACCCTTGGAATTGTCTGTGGGAGGTTCAGTTTGTTTTTTCTGCTCTGCTCTTCTGTTCCAAGTTGACATTTTTGCAAGTCTGCTCTGGTGTTGTATATTAGCTCCACTTCTCACTGTTCCAATGTATTTTGCTTGGGATAGACATGCATATTTAATAACTAAGAGAAGGGTTCTTTCTTGATGCCATGGAATTGGATTATCATCCCATTAGGCATGAGGCCTCGTGTAACCAGGAACACTTAACTTTTGACCTTTGTGAGAAAGATCATTTAATTTAACCACTCTTTGTATACAGCTGAACCAGGTGAATCTGGGAAATTCTCAACTCAATTTTATGTTTGTTTAACAAATCAGGAAGGGCTTTTAGCTGGAACAGCTGTGATTTTCATCTCTTTTGATACTATCCTAATACATCCTCAAATCCCTGCCTAAGATTTATGTCCCGTATATGGGAAGAATTGCAAGGAGCTAGACAGATAGATTAGATAGATTACGCTCAACTATACGATATGCCTAGATGTTTATCAAAGCTCTCTAATGACCATATAAACCTAGATGATAATGCAGATTTGGCTATGGCTCAGTGCTTAGCTTTCAAATGAAAATGTCATTTGAAACCCAAATGAAAGAAGGCGTTTAGCTGCACTTCAGTGGTACACTGCACGTTTGGGTGTACGTGGGTGGTACGTCACTGTTTCCGACCTCTGTACGTGTAGCAGCCAGAGATGCCAGTGCCAGCAGCATGAATGGGCACAGGCCGCTGCTCTGTGCACTTGAATATCCCCTGTCCTACTGCAGCCTTCTCCAGTCAGGCCTATGAGTTCATGGACAAACTGCAAGATTTTCTTGATAGAAATTGTTTAGTGTCTCATTTGAATCGTTACTCAAAAGCTGAAGGATATTGCTAAATTTGCCTGCAAGATCCAGGTTCCCTTGTGTGTATGAGAGGAGTGGGGAAGAGATAAAGTGATGAGCACATAGATTTGTACCCTCTTGGTGTGTTTGCTGCCAGGCTTGCTGGGCATGCAGAGCTGTTTTTCTCAGTCTCGAAAGGACATGGTTACATTTAGTAAACAAGTGACAACACTGTGGGCAACAGCGTGGTCCAAATTCCCATTTATTGATATAAAAAGCTGCGTGTATCTTTGTGGAAGCAGGTACATTCCTTTGGAGTTTCCTTCAGCTATTTAAAATGCAGTAAATGTGCTATGTATATCAATGGGAAACATCACATCCTTGAATTATTTACAACTATTTCCTAATGAGGAAATTGGGCTTTCTTTTCTGACTTCCGGCAGTAGCTTTCTGGTTGGGTGCCGTTTCATCGAACGAAGCAGCGAGGCACCTTTCTCTGTGCTACCTGCTTGGGTTCATAGCTTTTCTTGTACGCGTACATCTGAACATGTAGTAAATGACAAATACAATCCGTATGGCCTATTAAATTCCTTTGGCACTTACAGAATGAGCAGAAGCCTAATATACCAGATAATTATCTGACTTGTCTATTCTGTTTCCATCTTAGAAACTATTAAAAATGTCCTGTGAGATTTTCCAAGGGAGAGCTTCCGTATTTATGGATATGCTGTTCCTCAATAATGAACCTCACCGTGAGGTTTGAATACTTACACCTCAAAGTATGTGTTTCAAAGCTGCATCAAGCAGAGTAAAGAGCTTTATAGAGGGCTAAAAAGGAAGCCAATCATCCATCTTTTTAAAACACTTTTAGAAAGCATTTTACTTTTAATATTTTAATATTTTTCAATGTGAATGATCACTATGAGAATTATTTTTGTACTTTTCTGTAGGTGCTTCACTTCATAGTTACTTCTATTGTTACACATTTTCTTTCTGTGCTTTTGAAAACCTAGCAACGAATGGGTAAATATTTTTACCATTCATCCAGCCTAAAGCCTCCAATCCAAGGCATTATTAAAAGTTGTTCAGATGTTTTCAGGTGTGGTGAATGGGACTGAAGTTAACCCCTGGAGGATAATTTGTTTAATGGACTAAAAGTTGGTGGCACAGTATTATTCTTTTTCTCTGGTATATGAATTTGGATTGATTGATTTCCTAAATATTGAAAATCCAAATCCAAGGAATTTGGAAATCATTTGACCGAACTATAACAAATTAAATTTGATTTTCAATCTTCTCTATAAATATCTCCCATAGTGTTACAGGACATCTTATTATGTAAGTCCAGAAAAATACTGAATTTACAACTGCTTTACTTTCTCTTTTTTTAAGCACAAAAAGAACTTTATGGCCTTGATCCTGTGATAATCCAACTTTTGGCAAACACATATCTTTGCAGAGTAGTAATGTGGGTTGGTAGAGAAATGTAACTCTGACTTAAAGGGGTGTATGGTAGTCTGCCTGCGTACACATTTTTTCTTCTGTTCTCACCAGGACCACTGTGCCCTTACCCAAAATGAAACACGCTATTTAGGAACCTACCCTGGGTAATGCTAAGGTCCAGGATATAAATAAACGCAGTGAATGGCCTTATTTCAATCAGGTTTAAACGGTGTTCAAAAACTTAGATGGGATCTTTTTTGTCCAGCCTCATGCCCTGTAAGGGGGATGTAACAGCATCCATGCCCCTTCAAGAGTTCCAAGTGCAGCAGAAACGCGGCACGAGCAGCAGCGACTCCCGGTAGCTGCCAGCGTTACTGATACGGAAGCGCTGCCCTTCCCGCCCTAGGTGACCCGGCGTTGCCACCCTCGGAAATTAGGAGCGTTGCATTTGCAGCTTGGCTGTGCTGGAGCTGGGTTTTCACAACACGTAGTTTACACAACAATAATACTTATAGATCTTTCATATTTCTACAGAAATTAATTGCCTGTACCACAATGATTTATAGTCAGACTGCACATGATTATTAATTTTCCTGATGATTGTACTGGTGGGCGGCAACAAATCTACTCCTGATAGAGCTGCCTTTGAAATGCTGTGAGAACTAAAATGTCCATAAGGTAATAACAACTAATTTTTACCTTAATCAACTTACACTTTAAAAGAATTTAATATAGGGCACTTGTGCCTTGTGGGGAAACTTGTTTGAAACATACTGTAAGGTGCTGAGTTATTTATGAGAATAATTATACGTTTGTTACTTCAGTTTGTACTGGGAAATCAGGCTCTGAAATTAGACCAAAATATCATTAAAAATGAAGTCAGAGTTGTGCACGTTAGAAACTTTAGGACTGGAGTAAATAGTATTTAAGAGAGAAAAGCACAGCAGTTATCAGGGAATCTCTAACAGAGGAAAGAACAGTGCTTATTAGGGAATATGAAAGCTTGACAAACTGAGCTCATATTTTCAGGCTTGTTTCTGTTTAATGATGCCTTCGGGCTAGAACAGGATGATCCTGTGTTTCTGTGAGCTCGCTGGTGACGGGCAGGAGGAGCGCGGGCGACGCGGGTGCAGCCGGGCCGCGCGGACGCGGGCGGCAGAG
>VZSV01000084.1:3068943-3142892 GCA_013398735.1 Nothocercus julius | reverse complement strand
AGCGCCGGGAGCCGGATCCGGCCGCGCCCGGGAGGCGCCGGCCGTGCGCTCCGGCTTCAGGAAAGTCGCCTCTCCTTTCTGGGCCTTAGTTTCCTCACCTGCAGAGCGGCACTTTCCTTTGAGCCAGGAAAACTGTTGCTTAAGAGGCAAGTGGTTGTTATTCAGGAGGGGCGACGGGGGGGTAAATTTTGCTTCTAGAAACTTCTACACATCAGGCCCATGGTCTGTCTTCCTCTGAGCACCTTGTACAGACAAACCATGCAAATCCCGAGCCAGCCTGTAGGTTTTGCAAGAAGTCCTTGCAACTAGGCTACCGTTTACACAGTGTTGGCAAAACGTTTGGAGCTTCACCTGTTGTTCGTCCGGGGGGATGCCGGAGCTCGGAGAGCGGAGCGCAGTGGTGCTTCGGCTTCCCTCAGGGAGAGCTTGAAGATTCACAGAGCATATATGACACTGTGTGATCAAATGCCAGAAATATTTTGTTCTCTCTTTTTTTTTTTTCCCTCCCGTGATTAGTGGCATTATGCAGTTATGCAAATAATCTGTTATTTATATCTAGACACATTATGCAGTTATGCAAATATTCCATAAATAATTAATATTTCCCACAGTTATTTGGGGGGAAATATTCCCCCAAAGCATGTAACATCAGCTGTTTAATATGCCATGTATTGTACACACGTTTAGTTGTGTCGTACCTCAGGAACGAAGCTCAGTGAGTTCCCAAACTCCAGTGCCTGGGCCGTTCAGACTCCAGCAACTCTGCGGACGATCATAGAGAGTCGGCTGGTTTCGTGTGCTTGGTGTGGTGCTTCTTCTCCCATCTGCTTTGTTTTGATGTGAGCAACTACAGAAGGCACTGCAATCACAGGGTTGGCTACAGAGCAACAGGGAGGTGGTGAGCCCAAAGGGAATTATGCGTCCTAACTGCTTTAAATATCTCGCTGCATTGTGAGTCAGTGCACAGCACGGGAGCTTAAGAGCCAAATTCCCCATAAAGAAGAGAGTGTCAACCTGGGTGCTTTCAGAGCACCTACGTTACAAGTCTGGAGGGGTGGATAACATCCAATAACTTTTCCTCCTGCACAAAGCAGCAGAAGCCTAGCTGGAGTGCATGGCAGGAGGCTGCTTTTAGTGGCACAGAGAGGCAGTAGGGACAGAAAGAGAAGGTCTTTGAGGGACATTGCAATGGGAAATAGTTGGAAGCAGGACAAGACAGGAGCCAAGCAGACATAGAGCTGACCCTGTTCTGTCTGAAGGACATCTGCTGTGGACCCTTTGGATGAGCCAGTCTTTACCTGATACTAAGCAAGCTGGAGGGCTGCTATCAAAGGCCAGGTGAAGAGTCTATTTCCTTCAAGCAAAAATAATGTTTAAAAATCCTCCTCTAATGAATGCTTTGTTCGCTTTTGTATTTTTGAAACAAATTTGAGAATGGTGACATGATGACATAGACTCCCACCTATTCTTCCCATGAAGAAATGGAATATATAAGAAAATTTCAGAGAGAAAGCATGCAGATAAGGGCGGGGGGGGGAGTAGAAAAAGTAGTAGTTATGAATTAAATAAAGGAGTAAACCACACAAAGGAAATAACTACATAAAGTTAAAAAAAAAAAAAAAAAAAAAGCAGAAGGGAAAGCAGAGGAATAAGAGAAGCAAGCAAAACAAAATGAAGAACCCAGAAGTAGAATGAAGCAAAGAGTGATGACTAGCTGAGGAGATGGCTAGAGCAAAGGATGGAAAAGGCAAGATCAAGGTAATAACTGAACGTGGTCTAGAGTGTTTTGAAACATGGCAATAACTGCGATAGGAAAACACCTGAGGAAGGGAAGAAAGTGCCAAAGTATCTGGGGAGAAAGAAACTGAAAAAAATAGAAGTAAACACAGAGATGAATTTCATGATGTATAACATTGTATTGAGATTTAATACTGTTTTGAGTGTTCGTAAGTGTACCCCTTTTTAAGGCAGATCAGTGTGGCCCAAATTCTTTCATTTCCAGCATCACTCTGGCTCTATTGCCTATAAAAATCAGGACGGACTTTTGGCATAGTTGAAGTCAATGGGAGTTTTACCATTTATGGTAAATTTATGCATTCATCCGGCAGCCCTCCTCCCCCTGTCCCTCCTCCTTCACCCACTCCTTCAGACTTGAGTTCTGTGTCAGATGAATATGCACCACAAAGAGTAGTGTTCATCCAGCTCTCACATAAAATCCAGTTTCCCAGTGCTCGCAGAAGGTTATCTATTCTGGCTCTGCATATCTCCTACTATCTAATGCAGAGTGAATACTGTGTTTACATTTCTCATATATTTTTCAATCTGCATAAGTCGCAGTGCAGATTAATAGCCCTACAAAAGTTTGACCTTCCATTCATTTTGTGTTAAGCCTTCTGTCTGAAGGGACACTGTATTAAATGGAGCCAAGATTCTTTTCCCATCATTTCCCAGTGAGAAAAGTGCAATCTTCATGCAACTCTTTTTAGCAGCTGTCTTTCCCCTTCATTTCCATCTATAGAATTAATAGCAAAGATGGTATGAACCTCTGAGCTTGGCCCAAACTCCTCATAAAGTTCAGTGGGATGCATGCATCTGAGCCAAAGTTTGAATGAATCCTGTGTGATTTATGTTTCTATGTGAAAACCATATGAATTTCAGTGGTTATGATAAAAATGAATTAGAACAAACGTCTGACTTAGCTTTGAATTTTGGGGTTGATTCAAAACCCAAAGTAATGCCTCAGAAGTAAAAAAAGGAACGAAGCCCGTACGAACAATACAACACGGTATTTATTGTACTTTAATTGTGTCCCATCCAAACCGCAGCTGGGTCGCCAGCCACAAAGCAGAAGGGAGAGTGTGGACGTTATGCTCTGCCCCGTGTGAGCTCTGTGTGCAAGCCTGCGTCACACTGGCAGGGCGGTGCCACCGGGTAGCTTGTGACCACCAGCCACATGTGTCTTCAGCATCCCCTCGGCACACATAATTCTGGGGAGATGCCCATGGAGGAGGCGTACGGTGCCTGCGCCAGCCTGGCTTTGTACCCTATAGCGGAGGCATCTGCAGACAACCATTTGAACAACTTGCCTTGCCTTGGTGCCAGGAATGCCACAAGGGGATGGAGGGCACCAAGTGCACAGTTTCTGCAGCACATAATGTTGACAGTTCTGCCTGAAGGAATCCAAAATTACTATTTTTTTTTCTAGTTGTAGCTCTAGTATTTCTTGTCAGATAAACAATAGCCGACATCTTGAGGAGAAGAGAGTGTGTGAAGAAACAAATCATTGTGTTGGAAAGTTGGAGAACATTGAGTTTAGTGGTGACTGCCGAGCACAGCTGCAGGCGTGGAAAACACCATGTTCTCTCCTAGTTAGACTTGTAAAATGAAAGGGAGTGGTCAATAAACACCGCCATAGCAAAAGTCCTGATTTCTCTATAGCCAAACATGTCTCTAAAGTGCATCGAGTCCCTAGGACACTCAAAGCGGGATCGTGTCCTTCTCTGAAAAGCCAAGGACTAAGTAGGGAGGTGTAAAAAGACCTTTCAGATGGTGGTTTTGCCAAGCAGCACGGAGAGTCAGTTCGCAAGATGTGTCCATTGCCAGGAAGTTGGCAGCTGGGTTGGTAGTTGCCACTGTTTTGGTCCCGTCCTTGGGGCCAAACTTAAGTTGTCTGAGAGAGGATGGGATTCCCAGATACCAAGTCTTAATTTAGC
Organism: Nothocercus julius; assembly: GCA_013398735.1. Lineage (NCBI taxonomy): Eukaryota > Metazoa > Chordata > Aves > Tinamiformes > Tinamidae > Nothocercus > Nothocercus julius. Next base: position 3,139,179 of record VZSV01000084.1, on the reverse strand, counting down.
CCTACCTGTGTGAACCAGCTGCATTTTCCTCAGCTGTGCTTGTTGTTAGTACTTGGTTATCGCCAGCGATGAGTTTTCCAAAGCTAAAGTTTGTCAGTTAGGCTTTGTTCATCTGTGGTTTGGATTTTGTTTGGTTTGGCTTTGTGTACTCTGATGGGAAAAAATAATGGTAATGCTATTGGATTTCGTAATTACTTCTAACACAAAGGCCATACACATTTTTTTACTGATTTAGCATCATAAAAGAGAGGAAATTGTGCTGGAGGAACAACTGAATTTATCCAGAAGTTCTCTTATATGTTTTGTGCTCATTTTCCCTTTTCATGTACTCTTCATTAGAGATCTGATTCTAGAACAGCAAAGATTTCCTTGAAATGAAAATGTTTAAAGGAATCCACTAACTATTGTCCTTGTTAGTTGGAAATGAATGCTTATTGATCAGAAATATTGATCTAGCACTTTAGATTAAAACAATACTTTTGGTAGTGCAGTCAAAAGAGTTTAAAGACTAAAGTAAAAATGTAACTTGCGCTGGCGACCGAGTGATCGATCGTAACTGATACCACTGCCTTGGAACATAAGTTTACTGTGACATCTCTTATCTGCACTGAAGAGTTTGCCCTCATTGCTTTGTGCATTATGTATAAGTGATTGATGTCAGCTTTAGCATTTTTTAGAAACAACTTCCATTGTTCCCAGTGCCTTTACAGTGCTGAAAATTATTTATATTACAGATTTTTTTTTCAGCAGGAGTGTAATAATGAGTAATAAGAATGGTCTTCAATAGCTCCAGCCTGCCTCTGCTATTGCATCTGTATAACATTGCCCAGAAATAATTATCCTGTGGTACCTCTTAAGTGGGTGTAATAGGTCAGGTTTGCTCCTCAGTTACACCTTTACCACCTCTTTCACTTCCGCGAAGAGTATGACCAGTAATAGAATTTAGGCTCGTATCCCCTTTGACCTAAGCAAATAGTCGTTAGTGAGGAAAAAAGCAGTCAAGAACATTATAAAACAACCTTTGAAATATGATAAAGATTGGATGCAACATTTTTACTATTAAATAGGAAAAAAAAAAAAAAAAAACACACTATCTGGATAACCTAAGGAGTCTGGGAGCCTGTGCCCCTCAGAATTTATTGGGGACGATGCAAAAGTAGACAAATGAGGTTGTTAAGCGACCCCTTAACTGGAGGCCATAAGAGTTTGTGCAGCCGTGTGTCATGCTTGCCTCTTAAAAGCAATGTGAAATGCTCTAAACTAAAAATTCCTTGTGCCTGGCTTTCAGAGAAGCAGTCCTATGGCTGTTAAGAAAAAATATGTGCCTGCTGGGACTGATAATAGCTGATCATCATCACCTATCCCATTGCAATGCTTCTCAGTACACTTTATTTTTTCAGCAAACAGAGAATGTATATTTTGCTTTTGCATGAGGCCAGATTACAAGAAATACTGTGCTTACATAATAAAGTAGCAATTGTTTTACTGCTAGCATATACGTACGCTAACACGCAATCAATGCCAAATATCTCTATCTCTGTATCAAAAGTACAAATATTGAATGAATTAATTTTTTTCTTTACAAGCTAAATGTATCCTTTAATACTAGCACACCTTACTAAGGCCAGTAATAGAGATAGAGGCTCTCAATGGTTATCTTTAGATATGAAAAATGAAGAAGTGTGTTCGGCACATGAGGTGAACTCTATAGACTCGAAGTGGGTTTGTGTGTGAACCCCAGGGCAAAACTTAGTTAAAATGGGGTGTTATGTTCACGTCCCAAATCCTTAACCAATCTATTTTTTTTTCTTGCTTCTGCTGTTAGGCAGAAGGAATTTTTACTTACTCTTCTGTGTTTTAGCAACTTTGCAATGAGTAGGACCAGGTCCACACAAAGTAGAGCTGCTCTCTCCAGTTCTCTTTCCAGCACTGAACTACAAATTTAGAGCACTCCAGTGTTTTGTGGCAGTGGTAGGTACCATGGATTTCCAGGCTGTAAATAGAAGAAAAAACTAACTCTGTGGTCTAATTTTTCACATCGTGCATGTCCTAATGAAACCATTATTTCTTCAGAATAATGGTACGAAGGCACAGGGAAGCTGACCTCCTACCTTCTGCAATATTTGCGAAGAAGTGAGGTATGGCTTACCAGTAAGTATTGGTCTGTGGCTTTCGTTCTGTGTAAGAGTTGTCATTCCAAATGCTCAAGCAGAGCTGCTGATTCATGCATTTCCTCAAGTTTTGATTTCCTCTGTAAGCTGCCATTCCAGGCATTAATGTGTTAATTGTCAGGGTTGTATAAATTTTAGTAAAGTCATATTATTTTTGCATGGCAACTATTAAAAATATTTTTCCTCTTAATTTCACAAGGGATGTTGAGACTTTCAGAGATTTTCCCTCTTGCAGAAGGGAATAATTTAGATTTTCTTCCATCCCTGTCAGAAGTTGAACAGACGAACAAAACAGATTCTTCAGAGACAATTTTACACAGAGTTACATCCATCCAATTCAATTATAAATTAAATTGACTAACGAACCATAGCTCATTATGGGAATCAATTACTCAGAACTGTCTTTGGACCAAAAATGTGGAAAATAAAAAATAATGGTCATACTTCAATATACCAGATTGTCAGTGTTTGAAAGCTCTGTTTTTCTCTAGCTTGGCATAGACCATCGCCAAAAAGAAATGATAATCATTTGTTTTACTGCTTGTAGAGATGTTGCTGTTTTATGAAGACTGGTTAATTCTTGAGTTTGAGCTCTTTGGGACCAGCACCTCAGGCTTTTTTGAGATGACAGTCCAACCCTGGAGTAATGTCATCACAGGGGGATCTTTCAGATCAACTTATGCAAATGTGTTATTAAAAGAAGCCACATTTTCGCCCCTGGTGCAACCCAAACAATAGTACTGGAAAATGCTGTGAGGTAGCAGCAGAGGCCTTTCCCTGATAAAATGATTCCTGTGACATAGCGGTGGTTGGCACACCCCTCTGGAATGTGTTTAGCTGGAGTGTTTAGTAAAAGTAAATGGAGTAAGGATAGAGAAAGAAACCCTGTTACTTTAAGGCTGGTATGAAATGCTGATGTCAGATTCTGCGAAGTCCCTCCATGAGCTACAAGCGAGAGGGAGCTGAGGCGCACGGAATGACTGTTCCTCGCAGCTGCCGGTACCGCAGGGACAGAACATGCCACGTTGGCAGCGCTGGGTTTCACACAGGCAGGTGCACGAGGACGGTGATAATAGAATCATAGAATCATTATGGTTGGAAAAAATCTTCAAGATCAAGTCCAAGTATAAACCATCACCCCCGTACCTGCTAAACCATGTCCCTAAGAACACGTTTCTTGCACACTGCCAGGCATGGTGACTCTTCCACTTCCCTGGGCAGCCTGTCCCAATGCTTCACCACTCTTTCTATGTAGAAATCTTTTCCTAGTATCTGATCTGAACCTCCCCTGGAGCAACTTGAGGCCATTTCCTTTTGTCCTATCCATAGTTATTTTGGAGAAGAGGTCAACCCCCGTCTCACTACAACCTCCTCTCAGGTAGTTGTAGAGAGCGATAAGGTCTCCCCTGAGCCTCCTCTTCTCCAGACTAAATAACCCCGGCTCCCTCAGCTGCTCCTCATAAGGTCTGTGCTCCAGCCCCTTCGCCAATTCCGTTGCCCCTCTTTGGACATGCTCCAGCACCTCCGTGTCTTTCTTGGAGTGAGGGGCCCAAACCTGAACACCCCGCTGTGCAGCTGAGCTTGCAAGTAGGGAGCAGGGGTTCCTGCCATGCCGGCTCCCGCCGACCCGGCGAGGCCGGGATCGTGCAGCGAGCGCAGCCTGAACCCCTGGCTTGGCATCACACCTTTCCTTCCCGCTGGAGCTAAGCTTTGTCACTGATGCTGGCTAAACTACACGACTGAGGCAATGATAGTCTGCAGGAGGACTAATGCATCGCTCCACTCTTCCCAGGATTTCATCCCTTCCTATTGCTCCCTGTCCCTCCTCTGCCTCTCTGCGGGACAAAGGGCGCGGGCAGTGCTACTGCCGGCTCCCGAGGGTGGCCGGGCCGTCGCCGGAGTGGTTTGCAGGAGCGAGAGCGCGGGCTCACCCCCCCCCCGCCCCCGTAATACCCTTATTGTACTGATATGCAAAGAATTTGAGTTTGCGAGTTGGGAATGAGACCCGCATTACATGACTGTAGTTCTTGGCAAACCCTTGCCGCTGTTTTAATTTCAGTCAATTAGAAGAGCCAATCTTCTCTAGTTCGGGAGTGTATTAAAAGGTATCACATTCAAAGGCTGGACATGCACGCAATTAATTCCTGGTGTCCAGCGAAGGGGCCGCCGGTGGCCATCGCCATGACAACCTCGTGGGGACCCCGGCCCACCTGTTGCAAGGCGGGAGCCCCTTCGGCGGGGGCTTCCCGCGCGGGGCCGCCGCGGCCCGCGGGGAATTTGCACTAATTAGAATTAGTTGTCCGGCTGCAGCCCCGGCTCCTGACACAAATTGCATTCTGTAGCTTTTTGTTCCACTTGAGTTCCCCGGCAAAATAGCCCGTGCCATGTTTGAAATGAAGCAAGGCAATATGAAAGGATTTTATATAATTGGTTAATACACTTTAGCGTTTTAACTGATATCTGCAGGGTTGGTTCCTTGAGAAAGGAGCGTGTTTGCTTTCTTCTTCTTTTGCTTAATAATTATTTATGATCACGCAGCGGGTAATTTTAATGCAAGCTTGTTCAGGTGTCATTAAATCATTGCTGGGCTTGACTGCGTGTGTAAGGAAACAAGTGACCTTTAAAAATGATAGTTGGAAACGGAAGCGGCAGTAATGGGGAGCCGCTGGAGTACAAACTGCAGCACGGGAGAAGAAAGAGACCTTTCACACTTAGCAGGAGAATAACTTCATTGAATCATAAAGCCAATACAGGGAAAATGTTTTTTAAAAAAGTGGAAAGGGCAGGAAAAAAAAGTGGAAAGGAAGATAAGGAGAGCGTGCTGAGGCCCACTGATGGCTATACAGCCAGGGACAGAGCGGTAGCAGAAGGGGGGATTTTGCCCTCATTTCCAGCTGCTGTTGGGAATGGGGACCACAGAAACAGAACCATGAGGGTTGCACAATAGTGAATGCCAGGCGTCCGGGTGTTCCTAAGGTCCCCGTGAAGGTGGCAGAGTATGAGGTGTACGCGCCTTCCCCATACCAGTCCCGGTAAGAGATCTTCATTCAGGGCATCTCCATCTGGGTTTACATGGGGTAAGAAGTGTAGTGAAGGGATGAAATAAGTACTGGCTTATAAGGTGGCTTTGCTGTGCAAGAAAAAAAAAAAGGAAGAGTGGAGTGGAAACTCAGATGGGTTGGCACAACTGGCAGAATCAGGGCCGAAGAAATCCCAGCTCCGACCTGGAATCCAGTATCCCATGCCTGTGCTCAGGTGTTTCCTGGCTCTTCTATTAGTGGCAATGTTTGAGGATAAAAGTGGGTGGCAATATTTGAGGATAAAAGTATAGCAATGCACAGAAATACTTTTAACATATTTGAGAATTAATGAGACATCATTGATGATCCCAAATATTTTGCTTAATAGCATTTTTAAGAACTTTTCTGTCTTACGTACTTTCCTTTGCAAAAGACTATGTATACCAAGTACCAGCAATGACTTTAAAGTCATTGCTAGAGTTGAGTCTAACTCAAGTAAATAATGAATAACCAATATTACATACATATATCAAAGGTAGGAGTTTTTAAGTTATTGATTGCTGGCCTGATCCTGAACATATTAACATCAATGCTAAATTTCTTCTGTATGTAGAGAAAATAGAGAAACATAAACTGCAGGCCCATCCCTGTGTTTATGTTCCCTGTATTCATATCTCTGAAATGATTGTCTTCTTCAAATTTATTCATTATTTGAATATCATTTCGTATCTCGTATTTATTGACATTACATCCCCCGTCTTGTTAATGCATTTACATTCATTCATTAAGCTGTTGCTTAGTTATGGCGTTTTGCTAACCCCACACAATCCAAATCATGATTCAGAAACCCTAAAATCATGAGACTAGGCTAAATCATGAGGCTTAAATGAAGTGCATTTTGGCTCTTTTTATCTCTCTTTGAGTGTAGTGTGTGCATTTAGTAATGTTTTCAAACTTTCCTGAGTAACAAGGGCTAGAAATATCTTTCTTAATGACAGTTGAAATTCTTGTCATGCGACTCCAGAAGCACAGCAAGTATCAGAAGCCACATCAGAATTGCAGTAAAATCAAGCTCCCTGGTCACTTGTGATTAGTCATATGTCACATGGTCCCGTCGTCTTGTTTCTCACTCTCCAGGCAAGAAGCAGGCCTAGGGTAAACAGACCCATTTACGAGTATCATAGCCACTTCCAGGTGTCTCTGTGTAGTTATGAAATCCGCCTCCCATAGATACGTGCTGCAGGAGGCTGTCCCAGTGTGGCACAGGACCGAACATGCTCCACTGTTATTTTAAACTGTTAAGCGAAGCTGTGGCTTTTAAGAAAGAATATCGTTCTCTGTTTATTGTCCCACGGATATTATTCTATTGTCAATAAGTAAAAATAGATGTAGTCTTTGGACTTCCATGGACTTTAGCCTGCCACCTCTTTGTAATCTCTTGTCAGGGAGATTAGACTTGGGTAGATGTCTGTGTACTGAGTAAATCACTTTTGCTACAAGCAAACTAGGAGGTTAACCAAATGCTCAGTATTGGCACCAACTGCTGACCATGTTAGTTATTACCACTTAGGAAACACAGCGTGTGTTACACTATCGCAAGCAGAGGTGCCAGCTCCGTTAACTCCATCGCTGCTGTTCTGCAGAGGGAAGGTGGCTCCTGAGACATTTCTGTGCTCCAGTTTTGCGGGCCTGTTGTGTCATTTCCAAGTGCCAGGCTGGCACTGCAGGGGCACCAGCGGCAGCCCAGAAGTGCTTGTAGAGGCAAGGAACAAAGAATTCAACCTAGGAGCAACCAGGCTCTGCAAGCACCAAGCGCAGGGACAGGGGGGCAGCGTACAAGGGTCAGGCTTCCCTCAGCCACCCCTGTCTCTACTCCTTCCTTTTCTTAGTGGGAGGTGCAGCCCATGGAAAATACAGGCCCATCTTGATGCAGGCAGTTTTCCTGTTAGTGCAGCCAGTCCTTGTTTTCTGTTTGGTAAACCTTGTCCCAGCAACAGCACCGCGGTTTTGCTTGGACAAAGCGCTGTATTAATGGCTCTGTCATAGCTCCCCAGAGGTTGAGCTCTGCTGGGCAGAAAGGAGGAATTGCAGTGCTGAAGCAGCTGGCTCAAAAAGTATTTTAGTTAAGAATAGAAGTTGCTAAATGAAGCACAGAGCAGATGGTCTGATTCCAGCTTTAAAAGCATATGAAGAGCTCCCACTTGAATTCCTGCCTTTTTGAGGATTTCTGGCCCCAACTACATCTCATTTGAAGTCACCTACTTGGGATAGGGCAGAGCTAAAACCAGAACTGAGTCCTGGAGCACTACCAATGCATCATGCTGCCTCTGCACATTGTCCTGCTCCTTGTCACACAGCAGAGAGAGAAAGGGATTAATTTACAATGACCAAGACACATTGCAGGATTTCATGGGTTACATTTAGCCCATGTGCCCATATGTCCCCCATTGGCTACCTCTGGGTTACTGACTACTATAAACCTTTTTTTTTTTTTTTTTTTTTAACATCTCCTTGTGTCATCTAGGTGTCCAAAGAACCTTACACTGAAAAGGAAAAAAAAAAAAAGACATTTTGTATTTGGTCAAACGTGATGATTGGTAGCTCCAGTATAGCTAATCCTCTCTGTGTGATCTTCCCAACTTGATTTTCAAGTAGATGGCCATTTTTTTTTTCTGAAAGGTGTCTGTTGCAAAGCACGTTGCTAAAAGGAGAAAAAATCATTTGTCAAAATTGTATGAATTTGTAATTCATAATAAGCAACAGGCAATTTAAGGAAATAGTTTTCTGCTACTGACATTCTTGTCAAAATACGTGTGGGGAGGATAATTATAGTAATTAACAAAATAGTTAATTACACTTTGCCATAAGATAAGGTTCAGTTTGATTTCTGATTAGGAGTAGATCAATACCGAATGTCTCACTGTACATATCTGGTTATCATTGCAGGGCTGGGCCAGAAGTCCCTCAGCAGCCAATTGCTCAGCACTTCTAGTCTTTGGACATGTCTTTTCACCCCTGTAGCTCTGAAATCATACTCTGTATCCTGCATTGCAGGACTTGCCATCCTCCTGCATCTTGGCCTCTTTTGATGAGGGCAGGAGATGCTAAAAAGCAGTAACATCCTCACTGGAAAGTAATGATCTCAGAGAGGTTGTAGGGTAAATTGCAGCCTATCCTGGGCAGTTCAGGCGTGTGAAATACAGAAAGAAAGAAGTCTTGGAGGAATGAGTGACTAAAAAGAGCTTCGGTTAACGGTGAGGTGATAGGGTATCAGCCACGCTTTTATAAATGTCAGTGGTCATGAGAGTCTAGTATTCCCTGGGTATAGCTGTGCGAGAGGAATGTGTGCCTGCGTTTCTCTACACAGGCATCTATAACATCTGCTCAGCCTGAAAAGAAGTTTTTGGTGCTTTGAAAGTGTCCTAGGAAAACATTTGGATACGAAAAGAAATTTCTTTTACCAATGTCTTTACCACTGCTCAGAGATAAAGCTCTAAATCCAGGCAATTTTTCTACTTTCCTTCCTCTTGCAGGCCAAAAAGGCTAAAAGTAAAGATGAAAGGAAAATGTTGTGATTGTGTTAGGTGACAAGAAGTTGATCTAATCTTTTGCTTTCCGAACCACCCCCACCTCTTCTCTCAGGCGTCCTCTGCATTCCACAGCTCCCGACAAGAAGCAGCAGTTAGTCTTTCGCTTTGATTTTATCACTGATCATAAAGAATCTGATCTAGCAAATCATGTAATCTTCTGTACGAAAATCAAGTCTCATAGCCTAGTAATTCTGTCTGCTCCATGTCTCAGTAGAAAATAGGACAGGGAAATACAATTCTTCAAGGGCAAAATACAGACTTTTGAAATCACCTCTATGACTCTGGGGTCTGGATCCCATTGAAAACCAAAGACATTTATGCTCCTAATAATTTTGCATTTGGGGCTTTAAATTCCTAAGTCATATGAGTGCTTCTGAAAATGGATATGAAGTTATACAGCCATAAGCCCAATTCTACTGATGCAGTCCATACAGACTCTTTACCTGATTAAAAATTGGTTCCAGTAAATTGAATTTGAAATGTGTCATTTTTATGTTTGCTGACATTCCTGGGTCCATTAATGGTTGTATGTCATTGGCATTCTAGGCAACAGCTAGGGAGTAGCCTGGAAATGGCTTTGGACAGCAGCAGAAGTGTGGCCCCTGCACTGCTGCTCCACGCCAGCTCCTGTGCTGTGCTGGAGTGCGACGGCAGCGCAGTCAGCAGCCGGGGTGGGCGCCAGGAACCGCACGAGGGGCAAAGGGGATATTCACACAGGGCATCCTAGCTCCGGATGATGATGGGTTCATGGCAGGTATAATGAAAGAGGAGGCAGGTTTCCCTTTCCTTATTCCTCTCATCCCATCTTGAGGGACATGCTCTTGGAGGCTGTGGTGCCAGTGTGATCTGATGCAAGGCAGGAGAACACACCAGCAGGCAGCCTCCCGAAGGGGTCTTCCCTCGGCGCGCAGCGCGTCCCTCTGCCACCTCGCGGGCGTGGAGCTGCAGCACCCGCGCGGCACAGGTGAGACAGGTCCTGCAGCGGATCCTGCTGAAAACCAGCCCAGCCCAAACCAAAGATTCCAGCCAGGTCAGTTCCCTGATGAGGCCAGTGCATGGTAATGGTAACAGGAGCACTTGTGCTGGAACAGGGAGGAGGAGACAAACCCTCCTCCAGCACCAGGGAGAGGACAAGGCTGCTTCAGTCTGACCTGCTTGTCCTGACTGGCCAAGCCCAAGGAGCTGCCTCCTCCTTTAGCACCCAAAGGGCTTTTCCTCTGTTCCTTCTTTTCATACTTTCCCAATCTCAAAATTTGAACTTTTGGGAAATCCCACTGTCATTACAACAAAAGTTTTTTTCTAATTTAATGCAGAGTAAGCATGTGTGTAAAGAAACAGTATGAGTGGAAACAGAGTGGGGATAACAGGAGCAAAAATGTGTTTGCATAGGCAAGATGTATGTGCGGCTGGATAGTTCCAAGTCAATTAAAATGCTTTCTTTTGAAATAAGTAGCAGGAGCATTGAACAGAGTATGAGGTTCGACATTGACTTCAGTGGGAGATAGATCTGAGCAATTGATCTTGTGGAACAATAGGTAATAGTCAGAGCTTTTTTTTTTTTTTTTTTAATGCAGTTCCACAGCCATAGAATTTGCCACATCACCTACTGACTCCTCCAGAATAGCAGGAAAAAAAGCAGGCTTTCATTTTCATAAAGTAAAATTTTGTTTGTGATCTGCCTGATTTGCACAGATAAGCTTCCAAACTGTGAGTAAGCAACATGATAGAAGAGTCCACCCTAGTGGAGCATGAATCCCGAAGCCTAATAATGCAGTGCCGAGTGGCTCAGTGGGGACTATAGTGTGTCAGTGTGCTTAGCCTCCATTATCAGAGATTTTCAGCTGCAGATACCAGGATGGGAAGCTGAAGGGTGACAGATGATTGCTGTCAGAATTTGCTGTTTTAAAGATCACCTCCGTTGTTGCTGACAGCACTGAAGAAAGTAAAGTCGTGTCCTTTCTCTATTCTAAAATTCTCAACTGCTTTCTGCACTTTACTGGATTTCTAAAATTCCAATCTTTTGCCACTAGGGCAAAATAGATGTGATACTTTTTTAAGGTATATTTTGGTTGCCTTTTTTTTTTTTTTTTACCAAGGCATGACAGATTTCTAACTGGTCATCCTAAAACAACAAACCCCACAAACCAGGAATTTTGCCACTGCCCTTAGGTTCAGCTGGCCGCAGAGCACATGAGGCCTTCCTTAGTAACAGCCTTGTGATGCTATTGCAGCGTGAAGCTGGGCTGCAACGGTAAACAGAGAACAAGGAGAACTTCCTTTACCCTTCTGTCCTCTCCCAGATGTATGGTGTTAGGTTACTTAATTAATTTTAACAAGGGAAGGACATTCCCCCTCCATTTGTGCCTTGTCTTGAAAGGATGCAATGTCCAAATATCAGTTTCAGCACAGGATCCCCTGCCAAAAAGAATGCTGGGCCAGATCCTGCCAAATCAGTAGCAAAATCCCGTCTTCAGCAAGAAGGGGGTCAGTCTTTGGAAAGAAAGAGCATGGCTCTGGAGAACTCTAATTAAGCTATGAGGTACTCAGTGCCTGCAAAGTTGTTCTTAGAAGCTAAGAACTGGGCACCTCTGCTTGGAGGTGCTATTTATATCTTTGTATGCCTCTGCATGCAATAAAAGCCAGCATAAAAACACATAATTAGAGCAGCTTCTAATTGGAATGGCAGGAATTAGGAGAGGAGGAGAACAGCCAAAGTAAAAAACACATAGGGACAAAAGCAAAGTGCTCTGCCGTACACCACAAAACGGATGCTAGTGCTGGAGTAAACTCTTATGCTGAAGTGGCTACTTAAAATTGATGGCCAGACAAAGGACAATTGAGGTGGGTAAATGAAAGGAGACCTTGCGAGTTACAACATACCAAAATAAAAAATCCTATGCAGACTGTCCAGCCTTTAGGGGAGGGTAAGAGGGCTGATAAGTTTATTTACACTTTTAAAAAGCACTGCCAATCCCAATTTATCAGTTACTGTCTTGTGACAATTTATTCATTGTTCACCGTTAGAAGCAAGAAGTTACATAGGAAGCATGATTGGTGATAGCTTCTCTATTTCAATATGGTATAATAGAGATAACACAGTGCCCAAAAGCTCTACAGCCGCCTTTTTGTCTGCTTTGTCTCTTTTCATTACTCTATCAGAATCTTCATTTAATATAATCCAAAAAAGCAAGGTAATTGCTTCACTTATCAGTTATCATCGCACTCGCATACTTATCATGTCAAAATTATTTATGTGGATGGCCAGGTTGATCTTGCCGCATTTAGAAGCTTAAAATTTGAATAACTGTTCTGCCAGTTAGGTTATCAAAATTGCAGCATAAGCAATGAGTTTCTGCCTGCTGCATCTTCGAGGGAGAAGAGGGAGCATCTCATTGCAGGACTAGTTTTCTCGTGGCTGAACAGTGCTCCAAGGAGACTTGCAACAGTTTTGTAGCCTGGCACTCTGAGTGCTGGGGACAGGCTTTATTTGCTAGATGAGCAGTAAATAAAGATGGCACGATACAAATAGAGACAATAGGGAGAGACATAAAGGGGCATTGTCAGGTTTGTCAGAGGTCCAAAATTAAAATGGTAATTTACAGATCTGCACAATTCTTCCTTGATTTGTCCCCTCTTTTGAGACAGATGTTTCATAGCTCTTTTTCTATATCATTTTTATTTCTTTATGATATTGGAGGATGGTTACTCACCTGTTTGAGAGCCCTAGAGGCTGAAATAAAACAAAGCATGCAAGTTCAGAAAGTCATTTTAACAATTTTTTTTTTTTTTTTTTTCATATAAAAGAAACCTCCCTCAGCCAAGCTCTTGGACACTTTCACAAAGTAGAATAGAGAAAAGCCTATCATGAACAGGTACAAATAATATAAAAAGTAATACACAAACATTTTTCCCAGTGCAACTGGTGAATTCATGCGATGGTTATGTTATTCATCTTGTTACCCAGAAAACCAGGAACCTCTCCATGAAAGCCCCTCACAAGCATGCTGTGGACCGCTGGATGTTTTGACATGACAAGTTCTCTGAAAATTCATTACTGAAGGTGCACCATCTGTTATTCATCATTGGTCTTTCTCTTGTTTTAAAAGGTTTTGCCTTTGCTGTCAGTGAGCAGAATCAATCCCAAGTGCCTGAAGAAGACCAATCACCCACGCTGGAGGGTGCAAACTGGCCTGTCCTGATGAGTTCAAATGGAAGAGACCCTGAGCAAGCCATGACACACAAGTTAGTATCTGCCTGAAATTTAATTCCTATCAGTATGAAAAAAGGGGCAAGGGACATCTAGAGAAATCACTCTCAGTTTATAAATCCTTTGCAGATGGAAGAAGGCTTATTTCAACGAGCTTTTACTTATTAGGTGCTTTATAACCTGGGTTTGCTACCCTCCTTGTTATGCAGCAGCAGCGATGGCAAGTCTTGCTGCTAGCAATGACCGAGTGGGCACTGTGAACACCAGCGTGGGGCCAAAAGCTCTTACTTCTCCACCAAACCATGCGCCACTTTGAACTGACTGGTGTGATACAGCTTGGGAATTTATAATCTAGGCAACCTACTTGACCTTTTTGAGTTTTTAAGAGGTATTTCTGAGTTTTAAGATCAGGTCTATCAGGAGAATATAAGTGTCCCAGTACGTGAACCAGCTCCTGAACCACAATCAGAAAAGACAAATACAATTCTTCGTGGCTATTGCTGAGATTTTTGGCTGGTTACGATACAATTATCTATCACAACTGCCACTGGCAACAATTGCTACAGCCTCTGAGACTTAGTAAATCTTGGGTAAAAGTCACAGCATGGAAAAGGGCAAAGTTTGAAATCCAAATAGTAATTTCACAATAGGCTGTAAAGTCAAAGTTATGTGGGCTAAGCAGACATCTTGTGCCCAGCTCAGAGCAATTTTGGCTTGTATTTCAAGACCACAATGGTGTTTGGAGCCAGCTATTTTGTATTTTCTGACTACTGTGCAATTTATTTAGCATACACCTTAACAGCAAACTTCACATTCAACACTCATCCTATGCAGTGATCACTCATTCAATTAGTGGCAAACAGCAGAGAGTTATGTTTGTGATTTTTTTTCTGTTTCCCTAAGGGGGTCTAAAATACATTTTATAAGTAAATCCAGGCAGTCATTATCCAGATCATGTTATGAGTTTTGTAACTTCACAATGTATTTGATTGAAACATCATAACTCTTTCCAGGACAAAGGCTTGTACCGTTGCAGATGCAGGGAACAGAGAGGTCAGTAGTTGACAGCTGGTGGTTGGAGACATACAATCACAATATTCCCTAAGTTATTACAAAAATATTTAACTGAACAATGATGGAAGAAAGTAAAAAACCTAGTAAACATTAAAAGTAAACATAATTGTTGCAAATTTAATGAAAAACTCTGTTGTCTTTGATGTGATGGCTGATCTGTAAGTCTTTCAATTTCTTTGCTCTAATATCAGCATTTCCTCAGTCTAAACCTTTTTGAGACAGTAGCGTTTTATCTCAATTATTGCTTTTTCTCCATCAGTCTTTAAATATAATCTCATTTGCCTTTATGGATACTGTAACCCTTCTGAGCAGCTTTTAACCTTTTTAAAAATCGCCTTGACCTGAGGATGCCCAAAGTTTTTTCTTCTTCTTCCCCTGATATTTTTTAATGTAATATGGAGTAATAGAAATTGGACAGATGAGTGATTTCCTAACCAGAGACCTGCATATATAGCTTAGGATGCTAGAACAGAATTTTTGTTTGAATAATAAGAAGAAAAAAATTAAAATACTTCTAACTGGCTTTCTGCTAGGAAAGAACCTTCAGCTTTGACCTCCATTTCAGCGGCAGCATTGTAGCCTGTGCCACCACAATATTAGCTTTATCTTTTCAAAGGAAAAAAAAAAAAACAACTTTCTTTGTACAGTAGCACATTAGCTTCAAAGAGCACTTACCTTAAGAGTCCAGCTCATCCTTCTGGTAAATTTAAGAAATGCTCGGCTTAAGATTGTCTGTTTCAATCATCGATAGTATAGATAACTTTCTGTCTAAATGTTACAAAGCCAGCTTTATGTCTGCTTTGTCTTTTCACCCCACCCTTTCAGTTTTATTTTCTCATGTAGTATCTAACAAAGATGCAGGCTAATGGGGGAATGATACATGAGTACAACTAACCCTTCTGGAATTTGATTGCAAATGGAGAAGTTGCTATTCATTGCCCTTGGACAGCTGTGCGTGTCTTAGCTGGCAGTGGCACGGGGGTCTCTGCAGCACGGGGTAACACTGCAGGGTCCCCGCGCGCGCCTCGCAGGCTGAGCCGGGCCGGCAGGCTCAGCGCTGCGCGCGCCATGCAGCCGCCGTCCGGGCTCCTCCGCTGGCAGCCCCTCTGTGTGCTGGCAGGTGGGAGGGCGTTTCTGTTTTCTGACCCAGGCAACATCACGTGCACCACGTGGTAGTGGCTGGCCGACTTTCCCACAGTGCAAACCTGCCATCGGTAGTGAGCAACGAGATGGCACGGAGCTTTTCCAGTGCCCTCCCTTGAGCCATCCTTCCAACAGGCCCTTCCTCCTGCCCTTCCGCTGCCACTTACACAGTCTGCAGATCAACCCCCAAAATTCACCTTCCGCACTTACCCTGCCCCAACAATGATGCTTGTCATTGAGCTGTGGCTCAGGAGAGCAGGAGGCTCTACCTGGGAGCGGCCTAATGTGTTAAATAACGAGGCCAGGGAGCACTACGTGTGTCTAGCAGCAAATACTTAAAGAGAGCATCTGCCAGGAGAGGGTGGCTTCTTACTTTAGGTTCTCATACCTGTAGTTTTAAAGGGAAGACCATGAGTTTTAAGAAGTCAGTGTTTAGATTCACCTATTCAGTGTTTAGATTCACTCTAGACCCCAGCAGGAACAATATTGCTCAAGGTAGAGCACGTTTAGTAGGAGCCAGGGAAAGGCTCCCTGTGCCGATAGTGTCCCAGAGGAGCGCACACACTCACATGTGCATAGCTGAGGGTCTACATAGAAATGTCTTTCTGCTGTTTGTGAATTATTTCACTTGAATTATGATTGCCTTAAATGATACACATTTTAAAGTGTAACATTGCGAAAGTAAACTTCAACAAAAAGGGATATTTATTCTTCAGATTTAAAATTAATTTCCTGTATTCCTCTGTTTTTTTATCCTATCTAAGCTGTAACCTTATGAGAAGAAAAATGAGAAACTATTTCTTTACAGTGGGACTGGTATCAGATGAAATATAAATGTAATGGTTTCTGTAAATGTTAACCCACTGCAACATTCTGTCCCAGAACTAAAGATTTGCAGACTGTTTTAGGTTAAGTTACTGCTCCTCTCCATGTTAGGTAATCCGATGTCATTTAAGTAAAATAAATTGGAACTACTCAAGGAATAAAAAGAGGTGAAAGTGCAGAATCTGGTTTGGATAAAAGTTTAATTCTTCAGTTCCAAGTGACATAGCCCTTACAGGAAGCAGAGCAAACTCAGACAGGAGTGGCCAAGTAATGAAGATGGATGCATCTTGTTATCAGCAAGCCATTTACTAGGGCTTGATGTAACCTTAAACATTGCAGATAGCTCAATGGCACTTGCCACTAAGCCTCTAATTAATGAATAGCAGGACCTAAATTAACAATGTGCATTTACAGATGAATTCTGGGCACTCATTAAACAATGTTCAAATATCAAGCAGTAACTGTTAAGTTTATTCCTTCTGGATTACTGCGTACAGTGTTTGTTTGCTGGGAGTTTCCACAGGAGGTTTTGTGCGCTCAACTACTGGGAGCCCAGGTGTGCTGCAGGAGAGGCTGCAGTTCACTGGAGGGGGACAAGCAGAGGAGCTGTTACCCATGCACCATAACACCTGTGTGTCCTTTTAAGGAGGATTAGAAGGCGGGGGGGGAAGAGAATCTTTAATTGCTTGAAGCTCTTTCCAGTCTCCATTTTATGTTATCCTCCCTTGTGGTAGCTGCACTGGTGCCTTCCTTGGTCAGCTGGAGCAGCACCCTGAAGGTTTTGATGAGGAGCAAGTGTGCTTGGTAAAGGACTAGCACCCTGCAGCAGTGTCTGTGGGAGAGGCCCTCACCTAGTGTCCCAGTGTCCTAGCTCCTTGGCTGAGGAGGGAGTGAAGACAAAAGGCACTCCAGGATGAAAGCTGCATCTTGACACCTATGTGCTGGTCAAAAGGTATGTTAAAGCAAGAGTGTTAGCTTTTTGGATGGTCCTACTGTAGGTGCTGTGTTTCAAGGGAAAAAACAGTGCATCTATAAGAAATGTAGTAGAGTGTGTTGCAGTATCTGCTAAGACATATCTGTATTGTATCAGAAGATGTTTAAATCACCTACTGTGCTGCAGCACAGTGTAAGTGAGAGAATGAGCCTTTCAGAGATATTGGTGCAAACTGGGATTGAGGTCAAATCAGCAAAGCTGATGTAAGCAAAGCTAGAGCTGCATCCAAGGTCTCTGAAAAATTAGTTTTCTGTAGAAGAAAAGATAAGTATGACTTTTCTGTGAATGGATCTTCTTAGACTAGTATCTTCAGTATTCAGCAAAGTGAGGCTTTCTGTGTTATGAAAGTTCCTGTTAATGTGCTACTGAGCTCTTGCTGCATGATTTACTGAACTTACCATCTGTAAAAATAAGGGGCTAGAGGATAAATGGTTCTTTTCTGAAAGATATCCTGCACATCACCTTATCCCAGGACTGTTCTCTGTGTCAGAAAAGTTTTAATGCAGTACCAGTTTACCAGAGAAGTCACATCACTAATGTGATTGCCAGTCTTGAGCATTACATACAGAAGAGAAACATCCGCTCGGAGTGGAGCGCGCTTGCAGTGAGGTCGCAGACATCGGGGGGTTGTGCTCAGCGCTGTGTGAGTAGGATCCCATGCACATTCCACGTAATACAGCGCCAAGCATCAGTTCCATTTATGGGCAAAATGAAAGACAGTCTCTTTCTATGGATCGTTCCCACATCAGCCTTTTCAAAGTGGGATGCGGACAAATTTAGGAAAGAGACAGTCCCATGGCCTCATACAAGCAGTTCAAACCCAATGTTTTACAGATTTTTTTTTTTTTTAATAAAAAAAATAAGGCACCAGTTTTTACTTAATAAGACAACATTTTTTACAGAAAATACCTGGGCTGACATTTCATCATCTGGATTTTCCTTTGTAATTGGATGATAGAAAGAGAGAGGAAAGCAACCGTCTCATGCACCTCTCCCAGGCTCTTTTCACTGTAAAGGACTAAGTATATATTCCCCTGCTTGTGTGTCAGGTGAAACTGTTACTGTATTTAGAAAGGGTTGCTTTCTTGTGTCTTTGAGCAAAAAAACAATGCTTTTTTTGAGTGAGAAAATGGTATTATCTCTCATGAAGAGAGCTTTTCCTCCCTCCCCTTTTGGTCACTTCCTTACAGAGTTATCACCAGTACTTTCTCTAGCATCCTCTTTCTTTCTCTCTGCAATTATTTTGAACAAAATATCCTTAAAATAACATCAAGTCTTCCTAGTTAGCAGTATATAAGAGGAGAGCAACTACAGGAGCTTTCCTGACTTGTGAAATTCTTGTGAGATGTAGTGGAAATCATTTAAGATGACGGCTTCTTCTGAATCTTTACTACTTAACAACAGCATAAGCATCTTGTGGTTTGAACGCAGTTTGGGGGAAAAAAAAAAAAAAAAAAGGGGGGGGTAAAATGAGAGTCAAAATGTGATTATGAATTCCTTACATTTTTACATATTCATCCTCCTTATTTCTTCCATATGTAGAACACAATTTATGTCAGTGGCATTTGAGCTACAGTTTTGAGTTTCTAGAACTGTCCTTACTTTTCCAGTCACATGAGCTGGGAACGGCAGCGGCGTTGGCAGCGACGCACGTTAATTTCAGTTTAGTCCTGCAAGCTACATTCCTTTCGAGACATGTTTTAACCTGACATCATGTTCTTCCTCAAACTTCTCACAAATAAAGATGTGATTCATATAAACTTCCAGTCTCCCCAGGCGATGCCAAGTCTTCGCTTGCTTTTGGCAGACTTTGTGGGCTCTTCTGATCCTCGGCAGAAATGACAAAATCGGCACTTTCCGCATGTTGTGCCACAGTCGTCATGGCAGTGCCAGGGCCACCGGTCCTACCGAGCCCTGTGGGTGAGCAGGATGGGTGCAAATCCCTGGATTATGGCTTGAAAGGCCAAACCCTTATTACCCCTTTGGCTTTCCTCTATAAAGACGAAGGAGTCTTAAACTTCTTGTCAGGTTTATTCCTTGTTGTGCTTGTTGATGAGCAGACTGTGCCAGGCTTTCTGGTTCAGATCCCATTGAACGTTCTCCTCCCTTGGGTTTCATGCATGGTTTTCTGTTGCTTGCCTAAGTGAAAAGCTGCCAGAGGCTGTCTTGCACCCCTGCCACCCCCAAAAGCATTTTTGCCTTCTCTATGGCCATATAAAAGACACTAAACTACGTACAAACTGGGGCCTCAGTCCTATTCAGAGAGATGGGCTGGTGACCCATTGTGTGATGAGATAGTTTTGGTCTCTAAGCCAAAGGCCTAAAAGCTGCCTCTGCATATTTTCAAATATAAAGATTGCAATAAATTATCTGCAAAACAAGTAATGGGATCCTTAGAAATATGAGATCCAAACAGCTCTGCAATGATAAGATCACAGAATAAACCGAGACAGAAAAAAAGAAATCAAAACTAAAACAAAGGAGGTGAAGGAAAGTGGGAAAAGGCTGAGTAGTAGCTGCACCTAATAGAAACTCTCCTGTCCTTGGAAGCAGTAGATCGTTTACCATAGCAGAACCACAATATCCATTTATCATAAAAACAATATGGGGTATCATGCAGACCATCTGTGAGTCTTTCCAAGAGTAAAATAGACGGTATAAATTTTCCCCAAATATCAAGGGAGAAAGGGCCATGACTCTTCCAATGCTACAAAATCCCTCCTGTGATTTGCAGGCTATGTTTTTAGTCCAGTCTCGGTTGTTTAAACAATGATGTTTAAATAGATGCAGCTAGGAGCCATCCCAGGCCCAGATTCGCAGTGCTCCAGAAATCCTGGGTATAAAGTCTGATCAGAAATTAGGTGTTAGTGGCAAAACAAAATGACATAGAGAAGTATATAAATCATTTAAAATAATGCTGGGATATTGTAAGAACACTCTAAGGATGTGGGAGAGATTATCTTCTGAATTAAGAACTGAAGTGGCAAAGATGTTGTACCTGTTCACATCAGGTGAGGGTGTAATCTTAGATATATTTCTTACATTCTTTCTGTGTTGCTGTTTGCAATGAACTGTGGAAGTTCACAAGTGAAACCTGCTTCGTTATCTAAACTTTTTTTTTGGTTTGGGGAGTAGTTGTCTTTTTGGTCTCCTTTCTGTCAAAGACACTCCCTCTTCTGTTACTCCAGAACTGTTTGTGTATACTAAGCTCTGTATTTCTTTAAAACGTATATAAAATTTTAAGAAGGGAGGCTGGTATCCCAAGGGGCTGGTAAGAGGAACCAGAGGCTTCATCTCTCTGGTTGCCCTCCTAAAGTAGGTCAGTTTTAGGCTATAGTACTGGTCTAAATCCAGCCCAGATCAGTTGTGAGATTATAACTCAGCCATGATTTTTTATTTATGTGTTTCTCAGAGCATGTGTGTGAGCTGATCACATTGCCTTGCATCTTTCTGCCATTCATGTTTGTTCAGCCAAATCCCTTCTAAGAAATTTTAATCCATCGCATTATCAGATTGCTCCGTTGTGGCTGGTCAGGTAGCTCAGGTACAATTGCTTCCATAGCCAGATTGGATAAATCCTTATGTGTGGGTCTCATTTGGAAATGTGCTCTCCAGGAATATTTTTCAGTAAAGCTGTTGTTTCCAGATTGTGAAAGCATCATTTGAACAAATTTATTTTAAAAAGCCAGAGTAGATAGATCTATGCTGAATGTTTTATATTATCTCCAAAGGACAAGGTCAAAAGCATCCCAGTTGCTTGCCATTGTCCCAGTAATCAGTATAATAAATGGTAATGACTTTTTGGGTTGTGGTGGGTTTTTTTTTTGTTTTTTTTTGTTTTGTTTTGTTTTTTTGCTTTGATGGCTAAAGATCTCATCTCTGCCCCCAGTCACTGTTAGCTCCAAAACTGGCATCCACCCTCCAGAGAGGATGTCGCTGCTACCCGCAGGTAGTGAATGATGGCTTAGCTGCTGGAAAGTCTCTCCACTTGTAGCTGCCTATAATGCTGCCTGTGGGAGTTTGCAGTGCCTATACCCATCACTTACCTGTTTTTTGGGCGGAGAACTGATACCTTGAGACCCCAGTGGCATTTGCTGTCCCAGCACAGTAACTCATCAGATGGATCATGGCCTCTGCGATGCTAAGACAGGGAAGGGAGCCCGGGTCTGGAGTGTGGTGAAGGAGAGGAGATGGGATGTAATGACATGTAGAGCATGTGGCGATGAGGCTATGGGTCTGCGAGGCCTCTGCCCTTCCCCACCATCTGTGGTGCACACAGGACTGCCTCATATGCAGTTGGCTCCGTGTGCTCAGTACCTGTCATCAGGGAGCCACCGAATGCAGCCCCGTGGAGAGGCCAGCTGAGGGAGTGCGGGGAAGAGTTTCCCTATCCCCAAACTGCTTCACCTAGTCCAATTAATTAGTCAGGCGGCACCAGATGCATAAATATCTGATATATTGCATCATACTTTATTTATTTCAGTCTTGATTAGATCTCTAGCAGAGTGAGGAAAGGTGTATGTGTAAAGATGAAAGTCGTCATCTGTCTTTGCTCTGGTCAGCACCTTGAATCCCGCACCAGATACCACAGGAGACCTAATAATGTTTTTCTTTCATATTGGTGATATGCCAAATATATATTGAGATTGACAGTCTTGTGGTGAGCCCACTTGGTGATGCCATCATAGACTCCAGGCCTTTTTCTCAGACCCCCCTCTTGGGACTCCAGGGAAGGGAAATGGTTTTACTCAGTGCCAGCGTGCAGAGCACCAGCCCTGGCTCCGTACCGTGCGGCAAAGTGCACGTCGAGCCACAGCATTTGCCAGTGCTCCCGTAGCACCGGCAACGCGGCATAAGCACTGCGCAACCCTGCGCAGAGCCAGGCCCTGCGCTGTGCTGCAGGCAGGGCTGCTCGTGTCTGCGCCTTCCCTGGGGCTGCAGTCTGCCTGGCGATTCGAGCGGCACTGAGAAGCTGGATCCCAGCTTCGTTCCTTTAGCTCAGACCAGCAGCTCCACTGTCCTTTAGAAGGGAATTGTCTTTCATCTCGGGCTGCAAAATGCTCGTATGGTCAGGAGAACTGAAGAGCAGTTTTCGGATGCGGTTGGCATTTGCGTGCTTAGTGCTGGAGGTGGCCGTGTTGCTGAAAAATGATGTTGTTTGTGATGCCAACCATATGACAATTCAGCAGAGGAGAGTGTTTGAATCTATTTTCAACCTGTTTTAATAATAGAGTTACAACCAAAATGCTTTCTCCGGTGGTTAAACCAATATTAAATTTGCCTAGAAACTTGTTTACAGGCTTTTCCACTGGGTTTGTCTATTGCCAGTGCCGTGAAGGACATCAATTTTCAGTAAGACAACTGCCTCCAGCACTGGGATTGGAAACGCCAATTGTAATTAAAACTTTTTTTAAGCAAATGCTTTTTGCAGTTTAATTATGGCAAGAAACGCTTCTTGTTTTGTGAACTTCCAGACTGTTGAGCTCAGCAGAACTCTGTTTGGCATTCAGAAGGCGAATCTTGTCCTTGTTGATGTCCGTGGTGTGCTTCCTCCTCCAAACACAGCACGGGATATTCAGCATTAAATAAAATCTGGACAATCTGTGCTGCACCCAGGTTAAATGTGCTGTAAACACTGATTATTTGCGACCAGTGTTTAATCCTAGCCATGGGTTATGTATGTTTTCCCTCTTTGGTATTTTTGCTGTAATCACAGTGCGAGTCATACAACCTATCAAAAGTGTAGATATAAGCTACAGTCATTTTATATGTTTCTAAACAATGGAAATAGAAAAAGAAAAGTAATAGCACAACAGCTAAATGTTTTCTATTTTCCAAAGGCTCTTATTGGTGATATTTCTCCCTGTACTGCTGCTTTTGCAATCACATAGCAACACAGCCCTTGAAATAACTTTTAGTACTCGATGTGTAAGGTACAGCATTTCGGGAAACTGATTCTGCTCAAATGCCACCTGTTTAAATGCTAAATGGCATCAAAACTGAAAAGAAAAGAATGACAGTGCAGTGGAAGAAGCCGTTACCTTGTTTGGATGAGTGAGTTCCCCACTTCAGCTATTAGTCCTCTCCTCCTGAGATTCTTGAGTTCAAAGAAAATGGCAAGTAAGTGGGTGTAGCAGGGTGGACGTGGTGCACTGCCTGAGCATCTCCTGCTCGCGACCCCGCAGTGCTGCACGGGGCACAGGCCTGCTAAGACCCTGTCCTGGTCTCTGTTGGGACGTGCCTGCAGCCTCCTCAGGCTCTTCCTAAATATTGCCATTTCAGCTTTTAAGGTATGCCCTTGAGAATCTGCTCCTACCAGGGCCCAGCTGGACTTTTTTTTTTTTTTTTTTTTAAAAATTTTTTTTTTTTTTTTTTTTTTTTTTTTTTTGACTTAAAAAGAGGTGGATGAGGCAAATATCTTCCCTCAGAAGTGGAGAAGTTCACATCTTCATCTGCACTCTATGTTTTGGGTTCTCCCTCCTTCAGCAGAGGAGAGAGGAGGAGGAAAAAAAAAGAATAATAAAGCACTTTTCTGAACTGTTGTTTTTTTCCAAGTTTCAGGCTCTCCCACAAAACCACTCTACTAGATGCCTAACAGCTTCCTCTTCTACTGTAATGGCACAATAATTTCTGTTTTATGTCTTCCTTCTTCAAGAGTCTCTCCTTGCAATCTTCTATACCACTTAATTTCTTCCCACCAACAGATCCCAGTTCTCTCTGGTGCTGGAGTCAATCACATGGTTATCAGCTCTCCTACCAAGTGCTGACTAGGAGTGAATTTCAGATTTTTGAATCTTCAGGCTTTGCGCCTTTGTGTAGAATTCATGCCCAAGAATGTGTGGGGTTCAACTACCTGGCATGAGGAAACCTAAGGAAAGGCTGCCAAAGATACTCAGTATTATCAGCATCATCATTAAATTCAAGTAACATTACTGTACAGTCAGTAAATGTAGAGTTAAGGATTCTGGAGTTCTGGATTTGGCTGCCAGGTTTGCAGGAGTAAAGTTGATGTGACTCATATGTGGTAATATCTGAAGGAAGATCCATTCTTAGGAAATTCAGGGGCATGCAGTATGGCAGCTTGGCTTGGGATCACCTCTGGAGAAAGTTGGAGGCGAGGAAATAACATGAAGGAGGAATCAGAGGTTCTGTGAAAGATGCTGAGAGAGGGGTGCTGCATGTGTTAAGAAGCAAGAGGAAGTAGAAAAGGGAGCTTTTTTATTTATTTATGGTCATCATGTTGGTCATTTTTCTCATAACAAATTTTATCCAGGTCCTTTACTGTATGTCTCAAATGCCAAGATGAGTTATACCAAGTCAAGCAATGCACTGTCTTCATTTTCTTGCAAGATACATGCATAAGGTAATAATGATAATAATGCCAGTATTTGTCAAATATTTGCATGCCCTCTTTCATTTGTATCAGCTGTATAGGATGTTGAGTATGGTGTGCTTATGATAATTTTAGGAATGTAATATTTTTCAAGTTCAGGAAGTTAACAACTTGGGCTTTTTGCTTTGCACGTCGTAACCTTTTATGTTATCACTTGGTGAGACGAGGTGAAGACACAGAGGCACATAAATTGGCGACCTCAGGTCTGTGATTATGTTAGAGTTGACCCTAGTCACATCTAACATTACACTGTGCAGCAATGCTCATGGGGAGGAAAAGCAACCCAGAGAGAGGAGACCAAGTGTAACTTTTTCACTTGAGGATAGTTATATTTTGATAGGTTTAAGCCAGGACCATTACTCTGAAGTTAGCGTTACATCAATGAGGGCTTGGTCATAATATTCTCCCAGTCTTCCTCATACATTAATATATATATATATTTATTGGATCCACCTTATATTACACAGTTCTTGCAAAGCAGCCCTAAAGGAGGGATTTCTTAATGATTTCAGACTTGCTCTCTTCCTGCAACTACCAGAAGAAGCATGATGAGATTTCCTGGTTTCCAGCTGCCATAGGAATTCCCTGGAGCCGTAGATTGTCACCACATTTAGAGCGGGCCAGCAGCTGCTCTCCCTTATGGCAGCAGAGTGACCAGCAGGCAGCTGCCCCAGCCTCCAGAGAGCACAAAAGGACTGTAAAGATGACATTGCCCCTGCCACCCCTTCCAGAGCCCAATATGTGCATAGTGTCCAAGCAATCTGATACTAAAGTGATCTCTTAATACACAAAATTGTTGTGGCTATAGCAGTGTCAGCCTCAGGTACACTGGGAAAGGAGTTTCCTATATGTTTTATATTTGTTGAATACAAAACAGAGCTGTCTGTACTGCAGTCTGTCCTGAGGAATTTGAGTGGCAATACTCACTCCACAGCACCAGCTGTAACATGGAATGACTTTCCAATACAGCAGTAAAACTTAATTCATGAAACGTATTTCATTTGTGTGCTTTTTAGAAGTAGTCAGGGAATCTACTCTGAAAGCTGATGCAGGCGCAGCAGCAGCAGAACTGGGCCCATTAAGGCTCTGTCTTCAAAGACATGGCACCTCAAATAACCTTACGTAGAATGAAGATTCACAGTGCCAATGTCTAATGTAATAGACTAATAACTGTATCTCACTCCATTACAGGTATTTCAAGGCCGTGCTGTGTAAACAGTGTGCATTGCTTTGTGTCTTAATCTGTAAAACAACCAAATATCTTGGTTGCGATACATGTTAAGGTCTAATGCATCTCCTGCCATAAAAGTGTTGCTCAAGACTAATGAGCAAACAAATGTTTGCTTAAATCCCTTTGTGAAAGTCAAACAGGCTTTCAACAGCTATTCATGTATTTATTGTCAGCTGTGAGTCATCACGTAGGTGCCTGGCCCTGTGCTGTGAGCAGCTAACGCCAGCAGTTGTGTAGCATTTCTTCACTCACTCCTCCTGCTTCCGCCCAGTTCCACAGAACTGGCTCTCCTTCACTGTGGCTCTGGTGGCAGTGGGTCCTTCCCCGCCGGGGGGGCGGTGGCATTTTGGAGCCCACCTCAGTCTCGTGGTCCCTGCAGCAGCTGTTTGCTTCTGCATCCTGCTGGAGATCCTGCCCTTTTCTCTTTTCCTCCTCCCATCCTTTCTGGAGGTGCTAGCAGGGCTTTTGGGCATAGGTGTGGATCCCCTTCCAGCTGCAGGTGTGTCAGCAGTGGGGCTTTCTTCTTTCTAGCAGCTTCTCACACTCCTCTGCCAAAGGTTAGCATCTCCTTCCAAGTTCTCACCTAAGCCTTTTGCGTGGCACTCCCTAGCCCATTTCAATCACAATGAATTGGATTACCCTAAACAACTCAAATATGATGCTTTGCTAACCAGGCTCATATCTGGGGGCAGTAGCCATTTGAGCACATGTAGCTGCAGCTGAAGAGTAGACATCTATACCCATAGACTCAAGAGCGTCTAGAAAGTTCCCAGAAGACTCACCTTCCTATAAAATAATGCAGTCTTAGAAGGTGGAGGTAAGAACACAGTCTTCTTTTTTTGTGTTGCTGAGTGGCATTAAAATTATGTAGCAGTGCTTGTTTTATTTTTATTCTGGTACTAAGCAAGTTGAACACTTTAAGATTTTTGTTTTGTTTTGCTATGTCAGAGGGGTCTACCCAGGATGGAAAAGAAAATCAATGTTTCAGGGTTGTGTAACTGTGTGGGTTTTTTTTTTCTTTTTTTTTTCCTTCTTCTTTGTGTTGCTGGTTTCATTATGAGGAAGGAATTAAAAATCCCTTCTAGACAGTACTTAAAATATCAAAGTCATTGTTTAATGCCTTTGAGTCACTGTACAACTAATTCAATTGCACAGTGTAGTGCAGTTTCACGGTATGTGAAACACAGATAGTACAGAGAAATGATTGGGAAGTTGAATAAACACAGCATTAGTTTGCAAAGTCTGAAACTTTCTGATGACTTCTTCTGCAATGATCCAGCACAGTGGCTCATCAGCAAGAGTGGGAGCGCAGATCTGCAAAGCCAAAGCCCCCGTCTCTACCGCCGAAGCCAAGCTAACTCAGTTGATGCTGGCAGTAGACTCTTCTCCCTCCTCTGAATCAGCTGCCAGAGGAGGGTCAGTCAGCATTTGCTGTCACTGGCAGCTCTTCCTGAGGTACACAAGGGTCAAAGCTCTGATAGTGGCCATAGTTTTGCATGACCTTTTGCTAAGGAATGGATCCCATGTTGTTGGGGCTAAGAGAGCAGGATTAGCCACAGGGCACTCGGGATGGCTGTGCACAGCCAGCCTGTGACCCTGCACATTGAATCTGGTGCTATGCTGAGCCCTGGGCAGTCTGCAGGGACCAGGGGCACTGTGGCTGGGCCAGGATTGCCATGGCCACACCAGCCTCAGTGAAGGCATGTTGGATGGTCAGCCTGGCACATTCAGCTTCATGGACCTTAACCTAAGAAGTGAGTGCTACAGAAGGATGTGAGGATTGTTCAGACCTACCAGGGCTTAGAAAAGGAAGGTCCAGGTCTGCCTGCCTCATCTGTCTGAGTCCTGTTGCCATCATAAACAAGATCCTCCCAAATTTTTACTGAATTTATCTTTGTACCAGCTTTTGGAGGTTAAGAAGCTATGCATATTTTGCAAATGACCACTTGAGACACAGAGAGGCTGCAGCTTGGCCTCCCTGTTGCTCTAAGGGAGGCTGTAGATGTGTAGACCTGTCCAGGTTAGCTCTCATTTAGCTAGGTGGGAGCATTGCCCACAGATCCAGAGTTTCTTCTGACACAGGCTTTATATGAGTAGAAACAACCAGACCTGGGGCCCCGTCTGCTCTCTGGAAACACCCAGGCCTCATGATTCGTCTCGCCAAGATCCCTGGAACTACTACAGCAGCAGAGCAAAGGCCTGGGTCTAAATCAGACCTTCTCCCTGCCAGCACAGGACTCTGTACCTGCCTCAGTGAAAATGTCCACCCCGAGTCTGAGATAGGTTGTCACAGATTTGTGAGGGCCGGAATCCTGTTATCCAGGCATGTTGCCATTAAAGCCAAACTGGAGCTGCATGGTTCAGGCATACCTGTAGTTGGAAAGGACCCTCTGGGAGTAACATAGACCCCTGCTTATGAATCCCTTCTTTGGTTTCATTTCTTCTCACATGAAACCCAACTCAAAGCAGTAAGTATCTTGAAGCTGTCACTGTCACCATTCAAATGTTGATGCTTAGTGTTTGCGACTGATTAGCATTGCCACTGAATTGCAGATATTTCCTGTATTAAGTATCCCTAAACAGTGAATGTCAACATTTTAATGACAGCAGTGTTATTGTAGGTGGATGCACTTTGGCAAGGAGAGAAGGTAGGAGTGGGATTAGTCTCTAATGAAGCATCCTGAACAGGCGCAGATAGGAGAGGAACAGGAGCACAAAACGAGAAGGACAAAAGAGCACACACGTGCTCATAAAAGTTTCTGACAAGCTAAAAGCCTCAGAAACAAATTTGAGTTTAAAAACGTATTTGAAAAGTTACCTACTCACTTTTGTACAGCACTACAATGGTGGAATGCTAATAACATTTAATTTCCCTTGACTTCTAACCTTCTTAACCTGCTGTGCTGCTAGAACAGCGCTGTAAATCAAAATATGCTGTATTGTATGGTGAACATGTGTATTGAGTCATTCCAGACTGCCTGGTGCTTTTTAAAAACAAAACTCACAATAGTGTTTGTGCTGTTTTTCATTTTTCATAGACCTTTCCCCTCAATCATGCTGCAACTGGTTAGGTTAGGTATTAAAAGTACAATATAAAAAAAGGGAGGGAAGATGTAGGGGTAGACATAATACCACAGAAACTATAGCACAGATGAATAGGCCAAAATATCCTTGACATTACTTTCCCCTTTGTTCTAAGTGTTCTTCCAATTTCAATAAAAACAAATTGGAATATTGCCTGGGGTCTACTAAATCATTAGTAAATTAAGAATCTGTTTTTAATAACATTTCACTTGTAAATAATGCATTAATTGACTAGCTTGAAAGTTAGCTTGAACGTTAGAAACTCTGGCACTAAATGTGTAATGAAAGAAGTATGCTGTTAGAGGAGACTGCATGGTAAATGTAACAAATTAAATATGACAGTTGATACTTGTGAAAATGGTGATATAATTAGAGGACACCTGCAGCTGTTTTCCAACCAAAACAACAGAAATTAAACATGTATAAAGTATGTGTGTCATATTTTCTCTGGAAGGGTTTCTTTTGTTTTCCTTAGGGTTTTTTTTTGGGGGGGGAGGGGGAGTTGGAGGATTTTTTTTTTTTCCTCATCCCTTATCGTTTATCAGGTCATATGTCTAACCCTGCAACAAGTGTCTCCGTGTTTGATGCTACAGTCTGTTTGTTCAAAAGTGAACATCCTGCAGAGTAAATGCAAAGACCAGGAGACTTATTTGCTACAAGTTGGAAGTTACTAAAGGACATAATTCATACCTAAACACATTTTAACCACATTTTAGCAATAGTCAGGGATTACATCATGACTTTTCCTGTGTGGTTCTCACCCTTCTACTTAAGTATTTCTCCACTCTGATGTTGCTGCTGTTCTTAGGATTTCTGTAAACTGAAAGGGGCTGTGACATGATGTATAAGCATTGTAGATGTGTAGTTTTCCTTTGCATGTGTGCTTTGGATAGAGGACTTGATGCTGCTTTACGCATCTCACACAGGTTGGAACACCAAGTTTCTAATGATAAAAGTGCGAACTTGCTGAACGGTGTAGATCCTCATGTCATGCCTTTGATGGAAAGTTGTGAAGCATTCTGATTGAAAATGGCCAAAAAATAGACATTTTTTGATATGAAGCCAAAGCTGGTGGGTGTTTCAGTTCAGGGACTCTGTTCCATCTGTCCTTGCTCTATTCCAGCCTCTGTGTAGGAGAGTGTCCTGGCAAAGGATTTGGTCTTGCAGAAGCAGGAGCCTCTGCTAAGTTATGTTGGTATCAAGTCAATGGAATTATTCTCGTATAAATAAATGGAGCCCATTTTGGGACAGCAAGTTCTGCTTCCATCTAAAGTATGTGACCATTTTGCCTGGTGCCTACTAGTGGGCAGGGAAACTGGTGCTGTTAGGGCATGAAGCAGACTGGTGTGAGTGCTGGCCCTGTTCCCACATGCTTCACCTTGTAAGGACCGCAGATGCCTTTAGGACATTTTTGCAAGGCTTTGACATACAGAAAATTCACCCCAGTGAAAGGAAAATCAAGGCCAGGGTGGGCAAGGCAAGCAGTCCTCACTGCGGGCCTGGGCGCTCGCCGCCGCTGCTCGATGGGTGGTTTTGTGTGGCAGAGGCACCGGGACCGCAACCCCGTGGGGAAGGTCCCTCCACAGCACGGAGCCAGCTGCGCGTGCCATAAATCTTCGTCATGCCCTATGTCAGTTGTCAGAAACGCACATATTCAAAAACAAAGAAGGAGAGACTGAATTTTACTTTAAAATAAGCAATGTGGACTTTGATTTGGAATGTGCTCACAGGATAGATACGAGCCATTTAAATAAACGCACCCGCCAATTGTGTCAAGTTTGCTTTGGGGCAACTGTACCGTTGTTACTGGATTTTGTAGCTATCTTGATGAGGGGCATGTCAAATAGCAGTTGAGACTGCCTTTAATAACAGATAGGGTATCCCATACATGACACTAGAAGCATAATATCATGGAGACAACTTGCCAGTAGGCATGTTATCTATACTTGCCCTCTATGCTAGTAAAGGCGCACGTGAATAGAAAGGTGGCTTTGACACAAGTAGTTTAATTTGCCGTGTTCATTTTCCAGGGACTAGTTTGTTGGCATTAACTGAATCTGCAGAAAATGTGGCCAAGATTTACCGGAGGGGGGAAGCCCTTGCCTATGCACATGCTAAGTTACACTGAAAGTCTTCTTAGCTATAAGGAGCTAAAGCTGGGAACAAAATCCTATTCATTTAAAAAAAAAAAAAAATTAATATACCCGAACATAAGGAAGATGTGCTGGCTTAGTTAAATAAGGCGCAACTGGTATTATTTAATTAAAAGCTAGTGTGCAGCTGTTAGGGAAAAATCTAGCCAGTTTCAAATGAAAAATATGCCCCAATAATGTGTTTCAACATCATTTTAGCATGATACTCAAGTATAAGGTAGGGGTCAGTGTGTGTATGCACATACTTATGTATGTATGTCTGTGTCCGCAAGAGTAAGACAGAGCGGGGAGAAGAGACCAGCGTGTTCAAACACCCCTTCTCTCTTGATCGAGACTGTAGCTGAAGCTGCGTGCGCGGGTGGTGCGGGGGCTCTGCGGCGCTGAGCGCAGCCCCCGCTGCGGCTGGCCAGGCCCCTCTGCCTTGAGGCGCTGGGCCCCTCACAGCTGTGCCAGTGTTCCGTTTTCTCCAGGAATGAAGAAGGTGCTTTCCTTTCCTGTAAGGAGTAGTTGGTTGTGTCGCTGCTGTTCCTAAAGCTTGCTGGGCTAGTGTCTTGTTTTACTACCTAAAGCAGAGCGTTTCTGGTTTTCATAGAAGTAATTCTGTGTATTAGACTAGTAGAAAATATAGCAACTTCTGCGGGTTTTTGAGGAACCAGGCCCAGGCAGTTATGTAAACCAAGGAAGCAGAAACTCTGTTAAGTGTTGGTGATATTATTACATATTTTTCATTTTTGCAACTCTATACAGCTCTATTGTTTAGGATGACATCCTCCAGGGAATAAATAAGATGAGTGGTAGTTCCAGCCATAGTGTGTTACCCATCATAGCGGCCTGGGGAAGGGTCGGGAATAAAGTTAGACCATGTTTTGCCCTCCTCCCATCCAAGGCTGGCAAGGGGCCACTCCAGCCCTAGCACAGTTTAGGACAGCCCGAGGCAGGGTCCCGAGGCTGTCTCTTGTCCTGCTAAACGAATCCCTCTTGCCTTGCCACGTTGCTTCTCCGGGGGCAAGGCTCTAGAGCGGGATCGCACAGACCCCGGAGCGCTCGGGGAAGCCGAGGCTCCTCCGCGTTCCCTTCTGCTTTGCTGCCTCGCGCAGCGCGGAGCTGCCAGAGAGAGTGCTGGGAATCAGCCTCGTTGGATCTGTCGCAGGGAGTGTGTGGCGTGCAACAGATGGATATAGGAAAGGAGAAAACAAGCAAAAGGAGACATAGGGAAAGGAGGATGAAGGCTAATATAACTTAAAAGATCATTTTGTTAATTAAATCCCCAATTAGAGAAAGGCCACGTATTTGCAGTGAACAAGGGTTCTGATAACATTCAGACTTTTATTTTTGTTCATGAAATAATTGACATTTGCGGAATTTTCCCCTCCTAGTAACGTTTGTCCAGAAAAAGATAGATTTTCTAAGCTCGTGGAAGCGGGAGCGGTGAGCAAGGGCCTGCAGGAGCCCGCAGCAGAAGGCAAAGCCCTTCTTGGATGGAGCGCGAGCGAAAGAAAAGTCCCATTCCCCCTCTCCGCCTGTTGGCTGTAGTGCCGGCCTTCTTGCTCTCCTCTTTAAGACCTGGAAAAATAAGAGTTCCAGCCCCTGCTGTGCCCCGCGCAGCCGTGGGGATCTCGGTGCCGTGAGGGGTCACGCTGCGGCTCGCGGACGGCTGCCGCCAGGAGCCCACAGGCTCCCGGGGGCCGGCCGTGCCCGGCCCTCTGTCCCTGCGGGCACGGTGGGCTGGGCAAAGGAGCTAGCGCGTTTCCTTGCTTTGGGCCGTTTAAATTAGCCCCTTGTGATGTTACTTAAGGCATGTCTTTGTGTCTCGTACACATGCTGCCTGAATCTTGGATGCTGAAATATTCACGGAGCTCTCGGTTCTTTGGGGAGCAAGACACGGGTTTTCCCCGGTGGCACAGTGATGGTTTCTGATCCGCTAGTCTCCCGCTGTCCACTGTCACTGCGTCTCAAGTCACCGAGTGGCCCGAGGAATGGCTGGCACTCAGGGACCCCCCTCCAGTGCCTATAACTCTGAAACTACATGACATCTTAACCTTTATGAAATTTCTTCAAGACAGCATTTAAAAACACCCAAATCTTTCTTGACCTTTACATTTTAGTAGTGGGTTTTTTTTTTGTTTTGTTATTTTTTTTCTTAAATTGATGTTACTATATTTTTTTTCTTAGCCGTGGCATTTTTAAGCTAGTTCAAGAGCAACTTTGCTTTGCCTTTCCCATCCTGGTTGAGCCCAATCATTAATCATAAAAGGAAAGCACTCCAGACTCAAACCGAACTTTATAATGTTTTTGTTTGTGACATTTTATCTCTCTCAGCCAGTGGGAAGTTCTTATCCTTTTAATTTAGAATCTGTTAGGTCTCAATTTGATTCCAGGTGCTGACTTCCTTTGTAGCCTCGTTCTCATCCAGCTGTGCCGTGCTGAGTGTTGGTGATCGCATGTCGCCCAGCGATCTCCCAGGGGATGAGTGTTGTCCCCCTGGCTCGTAAGGAAGTGGGCTCCTTTGCATCCCTGCAAAATCAAGGTGTTCTCAGTAGAAAAGCCAATGCTGCAATTTGGCAGTAATACACTGCTTACATCTAGAATTAATCTGTTGAATACTTCAGCAAAACTAAAACAAGAGATTACGGGCATCTTTACACAAAATTGTGAATATTTGTAAAGAAAAATTGGAAAATTGAAGCATCCTAGGTTTTTCTACAGTGCTTGCTCTTTTTAATGTAAGTAGAAACTGTGTGTTGTGCAGTACATAGCACTGGGCAATGAGACTTGCGTTTGTAGAAGAGGAAAACTTTCCACATTCATATATAGTCTTTATCTAGTATAATCTCCTAAAATCTGCTATGATATCAGGCAATTACAACATTCAAGGCTCGCAGTCTAAATACTCTCTAGTGGTGCTATTGGGTTTGTTTATACAGTATTGTTCTGTTGCGAGTACAGTACAACACTGCAACAGCTTTGTAGGCACGAAGATGAGTTCTGCTAAGCCCGAGTAAGTCTCTGCTCTTTAGCCCAAAAAACTGAAGGTCAGCTCAAAGCTGCTTGTTGAGGGAACCTAATCCTGCAAACAGTACATTCACTGGCCATTATTTCCAAATCCAAACTATCTTATAGTCATGAAATGGAAAGTTTATGGGGAAAACAAATGCTGCATTTATTACTGTGATGCAACATTCATAAAATATATTTCATTGGGGGGGAGTTTACACAGGGGGTAATGAGATTTTTCCTTTATACATTATTTATAAGTGCTTAATCCAGGTGCTGTAGGTTATTTTTTTATCCCTCAGTTTCACAGCTACAAAACACGTCAGTATTTCTAATTTATTTCTGCTTACAATACAGATGTTCTCAATTGTGTCTCTAACTACATTTCAACTGTTATGATCACTTTTATTTGTTTGTGTCACTGTACACTCAGAAGTTGAATGTGCAGTACACAATAGCTAAGTTCCAAGCAGCCTGTAAAAAGCCTCTGGTGATTTAGTTATCAACAAATTAAAATATGCCTAACAGTAATATCTTTATCATTAGTGGTTTTAATCTTCAGATGATTTCCCTGCAGTTTATGTTGCTCTGTGCTCAGGCTCTTATATCTTCACATAAAGGTTTCATCCTTTTTAACAGCATTTTTCAAGATGACCATTTGGAAACAACATTTGGAGGAACATTTGGGTTGCATCCTCTAACTAAATTTCCAAGCTGTTGGTAACGGACTAAAGAAAATGTTGTCTGTACTGAATACTAAAGAGCGGCAAATGTAAGAGCCTTGAAGGTTATGTGTAAATATTGACATTTTTATTTTATTTAGCATACAAAAATGAACTTGCAATGTTGCTTATCTGATCATACAGCAACGACCGCATCTGCATCATCTGAGATCTGTTTCTCGCACTTCTGACTTTCATAGATGTTCCACAGTTCTCTCATTGAGGATGTTATTGATGTCCCTGATTAGGCAACAGATATCTGGGGATTGAGTGTCCATATAGGAACATGTCAACCAAGAGGCAACAAATGGAAGCAGAGAAGAAGGGGGGGGGGGGGGGGGGGGGGGGGGAAGGCAAAAAAGTCCCACAGTCCTTTCATCTTCAAAGACCATGTTACATGTGCAGATATGGGTCCCAATAAAACCATTAGGGTCCTTTCTTGAGACATGTAATGGGACTTTAGGGCATTCAGCATCCAGGAAAACAAGGTCTTTGGTTCATCCTAGAGGAAACACAGAAAAATAACTGTAACATTACATTATACCCCAGCTGTTCTTTGCACTTAGCCATACTGCCCTTTCCCCTTGAGTATGAGTCTGTTGTCATTTCTTTTTTAACCAGAGGTTTCTGTGGAAACCTCAGGGTCTGCATATTTGCATGTTTTTTTTCCAAAAACACTGAAAAAGCATCCAGTGTGCAGATAATAAAGCCTGCAGTTCTTCAGGACTGTTGTTTATACTAAAAGCATTTATATGTTAAGTACTAAGATGGTCACTGCACAGTTTATAATCCCAAGGCATGAAACATGAGGGCCCCACCGCATTCCCCTTTAATCAGAAAGCTATAAGATCCTGGCTGTTCACACTACAGATCTGAGTAACTACTTCATGAATGGCACTACAGTCACCAAAAATCCCCAGTAATGACTCGAGAACACATTAGTTCTCTCCCTGGGCAGTCTAACATGAACACCGACACTATCAGGAATTTTTCTAAAGTATCTGCTTCCCCTTTTTAATACTCTTAGTTCCTGCATGAAACCCTGGCATGCTGTTTGCATCAGCTGGCTGCCTCTTGTGCTCCTCTGGGGTGTCTTGAAGATTATTATTTTTTTATTTCCACATGTGAGAGAAGGATTTAATAAATTGCAGAATCATAAATTTCGTTTAGGGAAAGGCAGGAAGAACAGTGACTTCTTTGTGCTACTTGGAAACTGTATAATTTACATAAGTATTGCCCGTCTCTTTAGCAGATAGAGTAGTTAAGAAGTGACTGACATGGTTCTTGTTTGGTCATCCTCCCTATTCTGGTATAAAATTCATTTCACATAGTCTTTTTACTTATTTGCCAAAGAATTTCTGACTCTCCCAGTCCCCTGTTTTTATTGGACGTAGGCAATGAGACGTACCAAGAGGTGCAGTGCTCTGGTACAGACCTACTTTGCCCCAATTAGACAGTATGTCCCCAATTCACTTTTCTTGAAAATAGCCAGGCATCAGTGTGCTCAGGCCAGCATGCTTTTGGCAGCTTGTGCAAAGTGTGGAGAACACATGTAATTTGTCCTTTTAAATTTATTCTTCTCTGCCCTGCAATAAAGCAAGCAGTCTAATCCTGTATTAGCCAAAGCTGCAGAGAAGACTCCCTCTGTGCTTCCAGTATAGTCCCACGGTGAAAGTCTAGCACTGTGGAAAGAGAAGACAAAAGACACATGCAAATAGTGAAGTCTGCTTCTGGAAGGGAGCAACCCCTTTCCCTTGCCAGCAGCACGTGGCTGCAGAAGAGCCTGCGGTGGCTGGTGGATGCCTTTGTAGGGGTTTCTGTGGACTGTATCGTAGAATTGAGAGGGCTGACCTTGTCCCACACCAGGCAAGCTAGGGACGGTAGTGGCTTATTAAATTTCATGATCAGCTATTCAGAGGAGCTGAAAAAATTAATTCTCAGTTTCCCCATTCTTGGAAAAAGAAAAAAAAAATGGAGAATGGAAAATTCTGTGAGGACTTTAAAAGGAGCAATAAAGCCTCAAGCTTTTGGAAAAATCAGCGGCTTTGTACATGAGAGAGGACCAGGAGAGAGTGCTTTATAGCAGAAAGGTGCCACTGAATGGTGGAATTAACTAAGGTTAAAGAAAACTGATGTGATGGGAGGGAGGGGGACTCAGCAATTAAGAGGAGAGTTCTGAGTTGCAGAGAAAAGAACGTGGATCTTGGAGGAATCTGACGTAACCCTAAATGTTGCTATGAATTTGGAAAATAAGTGTAGATTTTATTGGGTTTGCGTTGACTTGTATATCTTTGTGCTATGTAAGCGTAATTTTGTTATGGGGGCCGAGTGCAGCTAAGCTGCATACTATGATATTGCAGAACAGATAACAGGCAAGGATCCTCCACCCAGTAAATATGCCAGAAGAGCCTGGAGCAGAAACAGTGCTTCTGCCTACCTATATCTAATAGAAGCTTAAAAAGTTGTTTGATTTACTGTGACCTCTTTTCTGGGCCTGCATTTCAAGAACTATAATCCACTTGGAGAGGAGAGTAAAAAGGATAAGCAGAAGTCTAAAAAAATTGGTCTGTGAGGGTAGGTTGAATGATTTGGGATTATTTAATCTAAACAAAAGGAGTGTGAAGGAAAATAACATAGGTCTTCAGCTACATGTAACATTGCTCTGAAGAAAGAAAGAATAAATCCTTCCTATTTTCATGTGGATAGGCAAGTATCAATAGGCTTCAATTGCATTAATTAAAAAAAAAATCAGTTAATCATTAGGAAATACTTCAAATACTTCTGAAAATAATGACAGACTTGGACCTACTTTGACATTGTAAGCCCTACAACTTTCTGAATACTTAGACTGGTGAACTAAGACTCTGCGAGCACCTAGTGAGTAAAATCTAGCAAGACATGGAGATATTTAGGGCACTTTCCTGGCTGAGACTGCATGAGGAGGTAGAGGGAAGTAAGTTCCATGTGTTCTGACAATGGGAATCTTCCTCAACTTCGAAAGCAGATTTTTGTCAACTCAGAACACTTTTCCCTTGCCAAACCCATACACTACCTTCATCTTATCTAGGAAAAGCCTCAGCCAACTGGCTTTCATCCACCTCTTATCTCTGCCAGACACAAGGAAGCTGTAACATATGGCTTCAATGAAAAGGAGACGTAGAGCTTGGTGTCATCAGGATATTGATGACATGGTAGCCTATGCCATTTCACAATATCCTCTGGTGGTTTCATCTGGGGTTTGAATAAGAAGGGTAACGGCAGTGAACTCTTTGGTACTCTAAGATGTAAGGCCTTAGAAAGAAAAAACATTTAACCAGGCCTCTGCATTCTTCTTGACAGAGATTGTCAGAACCCTTTAGGGAATTTCTTCTCTCTTGTCAACCATTTTGCCATAGCAGCAGTATGTAACAGCAAACAGGAAGCAGACATAATGTCTGGATTGCAGTCTGACTCAGATATGGTGCTCAAGCACTGGGTGAATTAGCAATATTAAGAGAAAATATTTTTTTAGCAAAGTGTATAAATGTATGTGGGTCTATATGAAGCCATAACCATATGATGACAAATTTGCCACCATTGCTGAAAGTTATTAACATCACTAATTACAGTGTGTAATATCACTAATAACTGAAAGGATATATTTATATATAGTTTAAGAATTTTAGGCCTGAGGACTGTAGAGCTAGAATAGTCTGTGCAGCTAGTTGTCTGCAGAGCCCTAACAGTGAGAGCTGCTCCAACAGATTGGGGAACAAGTAATCTCTTTGTTAAACTGATCAACCAGTAAAAATATCAGGTGAAGTGATGTGACCTCTATGTGAAAAAGGAGGCTAGAATGTGTTGATAAAGTAAAATCAGGAAAGCAGAATGGGGGGAAGAAGTTATAAAATCTCAGTCCAGTATTAGCAATTGCTCTGTGGAGACTTTCCCCCAGGCTTACCTCCATCTGGAGCTTCAACCTGCACTATGCCAAACAAGATTTAGCTTAAATGCCCAGCCATTTATTTGGATTGCATAGTTGGTAAGATAATAACCATTTATATGGTCTCAAGTCCTACAAGTCTTTTCTGTTTATTTAATAAAATATCATTACAGCATTACAAAATAGCAGAAATTTCTATCTTTCTGCCATCAGTGATGAGAAAGCCAAACTGAGCTTACTATATGTGCTAGACTGAACTGGGGTAATGAAATTGTTTTCAAGTGTCATGTACCTGACCTGTAATAACAGAAGTAAACTAATTGCTCCAGAATCTGGTTACCTGACCTTCCTCAGCAATTTCAACACAGCACTGAGAGAGTGCAGTGGCCCCAGATCTACCCGAGAAAGATCTTTCCAAGTACAGCACCATCAGTAGGGCCATCCCTTTCTGCCTTCCACTGAAATGCTATGTGGGTGAGATTTAAACCATTTCAGTGAAATGTTCAGGCCTTAAAAATGGTGCAGATTTCCCAAACAAAACAGAGGCAGATACGTCAGCAGAAGAGGAGCTGGACAAGTCAGGTGTTGCAGCTCACAACTGTCCTATTGACATTGCAGAGAGAAAGGAGGTTCTGGGTCTGGGATGCATCTACATGAATTGAAACCAGTAATACTGAAGAAATTAATGAAGTCCATCTTGCTTCCACATACCTCTCTGAGCCAGCATGATGTTGTCCAGTGAACTGCGGTGAAAACATGCAGGTTGTGATAAGATGGCAGGAGCTTAGAAACATCAGTAGGTACATGAAAATTTTTTGGTTTTGTATTAACATACATTAACAATATTTAAAGCACCTTGCACTTCCAAAGTGTCATCTTTGTGTCATTTGTTTCATTTTGTTTTATGCTTTATTATTATTATATTTGTTAGCTCTGAAACTATTGTAATTGATGGGGATCAGACTT
The DNA here is from genome assembly GCA_013398735.1 of Nothocercus julius. Lineage (NCBI taxonomy): Eukaryota > Metazoa > Chordata > Aves > Tinamiformes > Tinamidae > Nothocercus > Nothocercus julius. The sequence goes on along the minus strand of VZSV01000084.1, from coordinate 3,099,690 downwards.
CCTCAGCATGACTGTTTTCTCAAGATGTACTGGCTATAGAGGAGTGACTGTGCTGACATTTGCACAGATGGGCAAGTGATGCCTGGGACATGTCTGGTTGCAGAGGGGACTTGAGCCTAATTGAGAAAGCTGAGCCACTGTGTTTGGCTTCATTTGTTAAAAAAAGGGCATCTCAGCAAATGCAGCCTGTGTTATCCTTTCTGCTGGGTGTAATGGAAAAAGTAGTTAGCCATAAGAAAATAAGATCGGAGCCAAAACATACGTTTTGGCAAAAGGCCGTGATGGTTTTATATCACATATCAATGTTTGTTCCATACTGGATAAAACCAGTACTAATGGGAACTAAAGAAGGCAGCAAACACTTCCACGAGTCTGGCAGAGTCAGGAAGGCTACACAGATATATCACAATTGATAAACTGTATTTAAAAACCATGCAGCATGGGAACAAAAGCTGGAGTAGTGTAAAAAGGAAATGGTCTTCTAGAGATGGAAGCTAAATTCTGGTTTCTCCTTAGAGTCAATTTAAATTCTGGATCATTTTCTTCCTCTCAGAAGAGAGAGACATCTTGCATTGAGGCTGTCTGTGGAAGTCAACAGATGTTGTAAGGTACAGAAAAACATAGTTCTGAGAGAGAGATAGTGAGAGTAGACATGGTGCATTTTGGAGGACCAGAGACCACAGGTGGACTATGGAATCCAATCAGTAAAATTCAAATTCCTAATTCCAGTTTTGAGTATAGACCACGTAATTTTCTACACAGAACAGACTAATGTCTATTAACTCCTGAAAAGAGCTCTCTGTTCCACTTTGTGACTGCTACCTAACCAGGAGTCATTTTCAGCTGGGGGAGTTGTCATGGTCTGGCCTACTGTGTTCAGATGCCAGGCCCCCTGACACACCAGTTGCAGCTGCGCTACAGACTTGCGGCTGTGGACGTCGGGTTGAATCACCATTATTTCACTTCAGCCTATTCGGCACAAACTTAGCACGGATCAGAACTGGCTATTTTTTGTTATAGCTCATGGAACGTAGGCAAGTCAAATGCTACTCTAGAAGTCCTCTGGTAAGCCACACGGGTAACAAAACCACTGGTTTAGGACCTGAGTGGGTAAGATGGTAAACTTCATCATCTTAGAAGCAATGTGTGCATATGGGTTTTTATTCTCAGTCCACAGTGTTACAGTGGACTTCGGTGAAGATAGCAGTCTTATGTTTTAAGCGCCAACACCAATGATAAGTATGTTCTCCAGTCTGCACTCATGTAATCCTGGAAGAGTTCTGTGGACTTCAAGGGTCAAGGAAATGCTGCAGTTAAGTAGAATAAGAATTTCTTTTCATAACAAAAAAAAAAAAAGGGAATGTAGCAAAACCAGTAGAGCAAGACCAGTTGTACCATAAATAGTGATTGTACTTTTGAAGCTGAATTTGTAAATGGTGTAAGTGAACCTGGTGTGTTCTGAGAATCCCTGTTTTAATCTCCTTTGTGTTGATAGCTTAGTGTTTAACTAAGACAAAAGAGTCGGAGTGATAGCAATAAGTAGAATTGTTAACAGTCTAAGAAAATGGCATAGTTGTTATATTTTCTCTTTTTTTGTTGTTGTTGCTGGCTGTTTTTTCTGCTTCTTACCTGTTTCTGCATCTGGTTATATGGGAGCTGAACATGGCCCATGACTGGTTATAGTTATGTCACGATACCTAAGTAAATGCGTATTTGAATAAATTGTCACGTTGTCTCTAAAGTCAGAAGTTCAGATCCAGTGCTGTGGTGGATTTAAACTTCTTCCAGGTGTAAAGGTAGGTAAAAGGGTAGGCAGGGTTAAAGGAGCCGTGTGAAGTAGCAGGGAGCAGGTAAACTGGGTGATGCTAGTTCTTGTGCTCAGGCCAGAGAAGTCTCCTCAGCGCTGTACTGTGCCATGGAGACAGATCTTGTGAGGAAGGACCTTGCACCCGAGCTGCCCAGCACTCTCTTCTGTACACAGCAGTTTGGGTTGCTGTGCCTGGAACCAGGTTTTCTTGTTCTGTGACTTTCTTGTATCAGCAAGGATCTCTACGAAGCCTGGAGAGCAAATTCCCTGCTCCTGCATCTCCATGATTACAGGGCTGATTGTTCGGGACGATGGAGGAGTCCCAGCTTTCACCACTTCTGGAAGCAATGACTAAGAACTGTCCCAAACCTCACCTCGTCACATGTCACAGCCTTGGTGCGTGCCAGGAAGCAGATAAACAACATAGAGGGCATGTGGAAAGAGGGGAGACAAGAGGAACTGAATTTGGCAGCTGTTGGAGCACAGCAGGTTTTTAGCAGTTTATTTTGGAAGTAATTGTTCACTAAACAACCATGCCTTAACTGCAGTGGGATAATCCCAACTTCAGTCATATTTTATTGTTATTATTATTAAAAACAAAACTGTAAAGCAGTTACATGAGCATGGTGATGCTTCTAGCTAAGATTCATTTTTCATTAACCACTCAGTCACTGTGTGATTTGAGAAGGACTGGACTTTGAAGTGCTTTCTTCTAATTCTTGTCATTCTCAAATACACCCATTTTAATTGCCAAGAAATTAAACTTCCTGCAGGAAGAAGAGCAGTGTTATCTGCTTTGTGCATAGGCTGCCTCCACCACACTAATGCATAATTAACAAAGAAAATACAATTACAGCTCTGCTAATTTGAGGCCCAGTCCTGCAGTCTATTCCTTTCAGTCACTACTTGCATAAACAGGTGAGTCTTGAAGTTTTAGCAAGCGGCATCCTGGAACAGCAGAAAGGAAATCTATGCTGAGATTTAGAGCACCTCATTTATTCAGTCTTACAGGCCAGCTTCAGCTCTCACCATGGTGTAATGCAGCACTGATTCTCCTGAAATGAGTGGAGCAGTGCCAGTTTTACATTTCAGGACTGAGATCAGAACCGGATCTAGTCCGCTGAGAAGCGAAGCACTTATGTTGTTTGCTGGTAGTGAGGAATCAGTTCCCCAAATCTTAAATCTCTCTGCTGCATCAAGGCTGCATTTGTGCGTGTGAATGTTATGTGGCCTCCATGGTGTCCTCTTCTAAATACACTCCATAGTATTTGGTAATAGGGCGCTTTTTTCTTCTTCACGCAGCTTGTCCTGTACGGGTGATAGATGTTTCTGCACGAGCATTTTGTTCTGTTCTTATTAAAACTGGTGTAAGTGCCAGGAAAAAGTTTGTCTGTCTTTCCAAAACTATTACATATATTTGCAAGTTCAGGGTCCCGCTTACCCTGCCTGTAACTGCACACTTCTAAACCAAATGTTTGAGGTGAGTTTTATGGGAGTGAGGGGTTAAGTTTAGGCATGATTTCCCAAACGGAGTACAAAAGTGCTGGGAGGGAGAAAGTAAATATGTTAATTCTGCTTCCAACATGCCGCATAGTAATTGTACCAGAGAGAGGAGGGAGAATGAATAGAAGAGTTAACCTCTGGTTTGCAGAGAAGCTCAGGGCACAGTCATTTGAAAAATGCTGATTTACAGAATTTTGAAAGGTAACCGCCTATATTTGTAGGAATTGATATATTTATGAGTCAGCACCTGTTTATACTTGACTGCACAACATTTGGGACATTCTCATTTAACCCACTGGTTTGGGAGTGAGGGGAGTACAAAGGAGAGGAGACATCCTTGTTCTAGTAGTGCTGCTTCAGAAGGCCCTAAGCCCTGCATGAAAATGTTGTGCATCTCTTGCTTACCAAGTGGCTTAAGTTAATCTAAGGAGACTCGGTGTTCTCATGTAAAATGCCAGGGGAGCAATACCTGAAAGGTCTGAGACTGAAGCATGGAACTACACAATTTCCTATTTACTATAGATGGTATATTTAGTAACTAATCATCCAGCCTAATAATCTGAAATAGTATCTGACAAAAAGGTCAAGTGTTTAATATTAGGGCTAGGAGAGCCATAAAAATCTATAAAGAGAATGTTCTCCTCGGAACAGCTAGCCAGATGCAGCTCCCGGCTTTGTCACTGCATCTTTCAGTTCCTCCTTTCATTCTATAAAAATGTCACAGTCTCTTAAGATCAAATGATTCCATACGTTTTCTGTTTCTGGAGGATGAAAGCTCAGTTCCCGGGTTGCGAGACCAACAATTTTCTCTCTGGAAGTTTCCTCTCTTGAAGTCTTCTAGAGCTTTTCAAAAAGTTTTATGCTTTACGGAGTAAACAAAAGTTCCCAGGAGGAGGCAGAGGACTTTGAATTTTATGGAAATCTCATTAGAATGCAATTAAAGGGGTTTTTAAAACTAAATAATTGCTTATTAAAACTTAGCAAACTTTATGTTCCCGGTTGGCTAGCCAAATGGATCTCAGCCAGAGGGGCTAGAGGGAGGGAACAAAATCCAAAGGTGGAGTAAGGGGGCCCAACTTCCACGCCAGCTTTGAACTTAGCTAACCTATAGAGGGGCAAGAAATAGGCAGCTTGCAGCCGAGCTGTGGAGTGTCTTGGGCAGTTTCCTTGTTTCAGAGCCTCATTTGCCCCCATAAAACCTAGAAACATTAACTGAGACCAAATACAAAACTTGGATGCAGACTGCATGACACGGACACGTCTGCTTTTAATGTTACCACTGCCTGCCCGCCCTCCTGTCTCCCTGATAATGTTCCCCAGCTCTGCTCTTTGTGACTCCCCACCTGTTGGCCACTGCGTGTTTCTGCCATCTTCGCATTTGCCACGGGGTCTCAGCTATTTCACTCCCACCCATCGCCTCCGCTTTTTATTCCTCCTAGCAGCATCTCCCAGCTGAGGAAAGCGCAAGGCCTGCAAGTCTGCCGTCTTGTCACGGCCAGCAGAACAAGTGCACCATCCCCTGGGTGACTTACATTGCTCTGGAGCTTTATGTAAACCCACATGCCTGCTAACAAGGTTCTCATTTTTTGCTTCAGCAGACACATACTAGAGGAACAGAGGCATTTGGTAGAAAAAATGAGACACACCTTTTAATTCTCATGAAAGCCTCATCATGGGAAGCCTTCCTGCATCAACAGAATGCAAACAAGTTAAATATTTTGTTTCAAAGGGATTACCCTTACCCAGCAGGGAACAGCTGGCATAAAGTGTTGATCCATCTCTCACTGCAAATGTGAGCCAAGCTCCTGTTGATTTCATTGGTACCAAATCAAGCCCTTATTAAGTCCACAGTGAGCTTTGCACAGCTTCTGTCCTATGTCTGCTTCCCTTTCCCAGTGACCTGACCCTCTCCCACCCTGAGGAACCCAACCTGCTGGGGACTGTAATGAAACTGAAAGCATTTCAAGAAGCATTTTCTAATTATATCCAATCTCAAAACAAAAAAAAACTTCAATTTTGTCTTTTATAACAGCATGATGAGGATCAAGATGTATCCAGGATCTCTATTTAATGGAGAAGATCCAGTTCCTTCTTTTTCCTTGATTAGAGTGATACCTCTTTAGGTTATTTCTAATGTCCATAGTGAGCTGCTTGAAAAGGTTTGTTTTCTCATGGTATTTTCAAGTACCATATACAGTTATATTGCTGTTTGTTTAGTTATAGAATATCAGTTACTGGGATGTGTTGAATAATGTCAATTCCAGATCTGTGAGGGCCCACACGCTTATTAATCTCTCTGCAGAGCATTCACACCAAGAGGAAGATACGTGAGTATGCAGAGCTGTTTAGACACACATTTAGTTATTAAAATAAAAAAAAAAAAAGATTCCAGTTTGGATACTGATCTGTGACATCAATGGGCTTCCAGTCCACCAGCACTGAGTTCCCTCCCTGCTATATTGTTTGAATGCATTTCTGATAAATGCCATGCCAAGCTGAAAATCTTAGTGCCTAGGAATGGGAAAAATATGTAGTAATAAATGATAAGGTTGTTAAGAGTTTGATTGTATGTGACAGTGAAAAAAAGTGGGATTGTACCCTCATATGTCATCTAAAAGTTAGTACTATGAACAAGATGTTTTCATATCCTTCCTAATACTTGGAGATAGATAAAAATTTATCATAGCTATCTTCATTTTCCCCAGTTAATAATGAATGATCAGTGAAACATTTTGAAATAGGAAAAGCTAGATGATTCATATAACCTCTGCCATAAAGGGTTTTCAAAGTTTAAAATGTACAAAGAGAAGTAAAAGTAGCTATATCCTTTGCAGAATATACAAAAGCCAAGAAATTATGTAGGAGAGCTAGGAAGTTTTAATTGAATAACACAATTTGTGAGATGGTCATACAGGTTTGATTTTTCGATAATCAGATTGAGTTCCATTGTTCAGCACTTGCATGAGTCCTCAGACAATGAAACTGTCTTCATGGCCGTTTCTTTTCATTGAAAGTCATCCTTTGATGATAGTGGTGTGACTGTGTAAGTATTGTATAACTGCAATTTTTAACTCCTGGGGAAGGTGCTGTGTAGAAGGCTGTTTCTTGTTCTGTATTAGAACTAACAGAAGATCCAAGATGTGAAAAGAGTAAAGTGAAAAGTCTTGCTCAATTGTTTAGGGCTAACAAGGAATCCAGTAGTTCTGCCATAACACTTATGTTATGTATAAACCTCTGATAAGTCTGCAATAATAATAAAGGGCCAGATTCTCTGCTGGAGTGAAAAACACAGTTTCTTTAATGTCTGTGGAGCTTTTGCTACCTGTTTCTGCAGAGATATTGCTTCCTCAGAGTTGAAGTACAGAGACATGTCTTCACCCCTTTAGATCGTTTGGTGAGTGTTCGGAGACTTTTTATCTTTGTGCCAGTGCACAGGCAGAGGTATATGATGCATGTGTGACTTCTTCATAAAAGCTCAACTTTTCGGAGCCTGTGAATGGTGAAGTAAATGTTCCATCAAAAGGATGGTCCTGTAATAATAATTGTTATTGCTATCGCCGCATTCTCAAAAGTGTGTAAGGTCTTGCCTGAAGGACTAGACAAGCTGGACCATTGTTCTGGGCCAGTATTGAATTGTTATAGCTACTTCTTTTGAACTTGCTGGCTAAAAAGTTTGAGGTATTCAAAATTATTCTACTTATGAGAAGAAATTGTTGGTGAAAGTCACACATTGCTTTTACGTAACTACGTACTTAAAAAAAAAAAAAAAAGAAAAAAAAAGAAAAAGAAAACTAAGAACTCTTTTTCTGACTGCAGGACAAGTTAAACAACTAGAAGAATTTTATCTGATCACAGGTGATTTTTCTGTCAGCCAGAGCCCATTGCTCATGCTTGCTCTCGGCCTCTCCAGCCCAGTCTGGGTGTCCAGCCTCCTCCTCTATTTCTGCTGTGCTTCTGTGGCTTTCCTCTGCACCCAGCTCCGGCGTCTGCTCACAGTGCCGTGGTCTGGGGATACTCTTACTGCAGAGTGCAGGTGTCTGAGGAGACTCCCCTTCTCTTGCCGTGTGCGGTGCTCGTGCCTGTGCTTTGCTTTGAAAGCTGGGTGGCTTGGCAAGGGAATTTGAGTTCCTCCTCCCTGGCTATCTCAGCTGAAGGGCAGTGACCACAGCCACCAGCTTTGGCAACACTTCATCCACCCAGTCCTAAACTCTGTATTGTATCAAAATTATTCCCATAACTCCCTGGCAGCATATAAAAGCAAGCCTGAAATGAAGGAGAATAAAGCAGAGCGGTTTAGAATTGTGTACTAGGAATAATTAAACTTTTAGTAAGAGGCTTCTGTCATTTCTCTATTCTTACTCATGGTGAGGAGGACAGCATGTTCTCAGCTTTGTAGAGTCACATAAATGACTTGATTAAAGTGCATAGTGCAGAGCTGAATCTGGGCATTTGGGATTTCCTTGTCATTTTCTTAAGGTATTTGTATGGTGGGGGAGAAAAAAAGCAAGACCTATGCTTAGTTCCTCTTGTTATGGTGTAGATATATTTTCCACACATTTGCAAATAGAGCAAAGAACAAGGGTTCTTTAGCTATTTAAAGTCTTTGAAAGAAGAAAGGCATTTTAGATTGCCAGCAGCCTACAATGTACATGGCACAAAAATGTCAGTTTTAATGGCAAAGTTCAGGATAAAACTGTGTCAGCTAATTTAATCATTTACTATGAAATACCAGTTATCTTAATCTTACATGCAGTCCTTAAGTCTGCTGCATATTTTTGTGTAAATGAATCCTGACCCTAAAAGGGAGGAATCAAGGAATTTGCTTTTTAGTGAATACTTAGGATCTAAACGTTCCTGTTTATAAGTTTTATTTTCAGCATTGTCAGATATTTTAATGCTAAGCAGCTAATGTTTCTGATGAGTCTATTTTTTCTCTGTTTCATATTTGTTTTCCATGCTGCAGAAATTATATTAGTATTCAATTCCGACGAAACTTAACTGCGTTCTCTGGAAAAAGTGCAAATATTGTTCCCAGAACTTAAGGCAAATAAATTAGTATCTAACCCAGATGACAAATTTTATTCATGTGGTTTGCTTTCCGTCTAGATACCTGATGTATTACTTCAGCAGCAAATTCAACAAGGCCAAGATGTCTTCATTTTCCTTCGGAGCAGGGGCTGTAAGAGCCGTGCGATGGAAGCTTTGGTCTTCTGCGGCAGCCGGCAAGAACCCATCAGCAGCTGTGATGAGCAGAGCAGACATGGGGAGACAGGAGGCAGCTGAAGCCAAAGAGGACCCACGCCTGGAGCTGTGTGTGTGATTGGAGCAGAGAGAGGCCAGGACCCAAGGAAATCCCAGCAGCAAGGGAAAAAAAACAGATTGACTCTCAGTGACTCATTTAGCTCCTGGATTGGACAGATCTCTCCCCTGCTGGCAATTTGGCTGAGCTTCAATGGACAGATACCAGGATGAATAGCTTAAAATAATTAGGGGTTGGGGATCTGCAAAACTGCTAGCCATCCAATTCTTTACTGTGCAATGTGAGGCACAAAAAAGAAATTACATTTAGCTTATTAAATATTAAGTCACTGGATTTACCTCCATTTGGTCCAGAACAGGAAACTGGATAAAATTCAACATTTATATCATTGTGTTGATGGCCTGTTTATCACTGAACAAATGAGAGCATTTTGGCAGGTCACGTTCTTTGACACGAGGCAAATGTGTGCTTAATTTCTCCCAAATAGAAGAATTAATATAATAATAATTAACGCAGATGAGAACAAAATTAAAATCAAGTACAGTCAAGAGTTCAGTTTTATGCCAGAAGTCTAGAATTTTATATGTTCTGGGGCCAGATTTTTTCCTGTTGAAGATGGTGAAGATTTTGCCATTGACATTAATGGAAGCAGGAGTAGGCCTTGAGTTTAGAGAGGCAGGATTCCCTGTACTTTCCATTTAATGCTCAAAACGAGAAGCAACAGGCTCATTTAGTATCAGTAAAGGTCAGTTAAAATTATAGAGACATCCTTTGGAGCAAATCCTCTGCCTTGTATTTGCATATTTATGAACTAGAGATTACGACAGGCCATTCCATTTATTAGAGCAGCGTCACTATAGTTAATAGTCTGTCAGTATTTCCATTATAAACCCCGTTTTTCAGTGTTTTAATATCTCAGCCATTTAAAATCACATCAGGAAGCAAGTTGGCCCTCATGTTTTCAGGCCAGGTGATTTTTTTTGTTTTGGCTTATTTTCCAGTACTGTTAATAATAATATGTGCAAATGAGCTAAAGCCTTTCTCTTGGGCAGAGGGAATAGCAAAGCACGTAAGTTCATTGTGGCTTTTTTTTTTTTCTTCTTCTTCTTTAGGATAGAAGGGAAAAGAGGAATTTGGTGAATTGTGTCCACCAAGGCACCACATTTTCAGAACACTTTCCCAGGCAGCTGCTCTCTGAAGAAACACGTTTGCCTCATGGAAGGATGAACAGGTAGGAAGCCCAGTGCGAAGCCTCTGGGCAGCGACTTGCCCTCTAGACCTTGAAATGTCATTTGCAGCAACAGTGATTGAAAAGTTAAAATTCATGAAGAGCCAAAAAAAAAAAAAAAAAAAAACGTTACCTGCAAGGTGTTGGTTGCTTTATCCTGTTGTCTAGCAACCATAGGGGCCACTGGCATAGCTGGAGATGGGAGCACACTCCATCTTTTCCATCCCTGCTGCTCGAAAGGTCTGTGTGCACAACTAGAGGAAGGTCAGGCCAGAAGCACCGTGGAAACACCAGGTGTGATACACTTCTAATACAAAGAAAAGACCCGGGCAAGGCCCAGAGCTGGCCCTCTGTGTCTTCTTCCGTAAATTGTGGCTGGTTTAACACCAAATTTTAGAAGTTACTTTCCTTAACTTATTTTTAGGTATATCTTTTAAGACGATTGCAACAAAAAGCTTGTGATTTTAAAACCTGCCAAATCCAAATAGTGAGCTAGACTTTACATCTGGCCTCTCATTTTTTATGGGGAGAACCAAAAACCCAGATCAGGACAATGCGTTCCACATCCAAATGGCTTGGGTTCATCAGTGGCACTTAAAATGACAGCATTTGAGATATTTTTGTAGGTAATTGCTAACTTCGATCACCTTTTTCAAATTTTTCACGAACTGCCATTGTAGAGAACAGTCTGCCTTCCTCAGGCACATTGCAGTGCCTCAGCCAAAAATTACTTCTGGTCATGATAAGTGATCGTAACTCAGTAGTAGGCAGACTACAGAAATTCTAGCTATGTTGAATGCAAACAGTTTTATAAAGCAGGTGTTACTTAAAGTAACAGCAGGGAAGGGAAGGATTGCCAAACATGTGTTTAAAAGGTATGAAGTATGAAGTATTATGTTCTGTCTTCTGGAAGATAAGTCTATGCTCTGTAAGCTCTGACCTGCAGTGTTTAGTATATATATTTGTTATGTTTTATTTTTAATTTTCCATGGCAAAAAAATCTTGCATAACCTATGTGAATGCAGCTTTGAATATTAAAAATACTAATTATTATGTAATTAGTCAACAGGATGTGTGTAATTGTGTAATACCAGCATTCCTGGGTGTGGTAAGTTCGGAGGTGGAATGCCAACACTCATCTAGACGTAGTATTATGAAATTACACAACAACATACACCCTGGGTGGGTACTGTAATTATATTTTACATTTAAACAATGGCTGCATTAACAAAATAGAACTTATTCTTTTTAAAAATATCTTCCCACAGGCATGGATCATTGTAGATTATGGTAATAATATTGCCCAAATAGAATATTTTTCATCTCCCAAGGGACCCAGGCTTCTTCATAAACATACAAATAGGAGACAGAAAGAGCACTTCATCCTCCATTGGCATGAAGCCACCCAAAGACGGACATGTGACAACTGCTGAATCAGGCACCAGAATAATTGAATGCAGGCAATGAACAGAAATAAATTTCTAACTCACAAAAGAATCACTTGAGATTAACCAGAAATCTTACCAGGGTGATCATGTTTTTAAATATTCTACAGGCATCAGGGCCATCTTTAAACCTTGATGGAAAAAGAAACACAGTGAATGAGATTCTTCTTGGACCAGAAAGATCTAGGTCACAGCGGTCAAATGTCTTAAGCGTTCTAGTTACCTGTGATCTCTTCCACAACTATTTGCCAGTGTGGTACCGAAGTCTTCTCCACCCAAAGCCAAAACCCTACTAGCTGGTCATGCCTCATTCTACCTGTGGTACATCGGCAGCCACTGATGGGCAAACCAGTGCCAAGCTAACCGGGGCGCGTACGACAGAGACGGTGAGATCTGCGATGCAGACAGACAGGGTGCGTGGGTCTGTCATGTGGCAAACCAGTATTTTCTCGCTTTTGATATGGATCCAAGGTGAGAAATACAGCAAAAGAATGGAAAGGTGAAAATTTCATCACTGAAAAAAAATCACAGAGTTCTGACTCATTATAAATGTAAAATGTTGGAGCCTGAAGCAGAGGTTTTTTTCATGTGCCTGGGTGGAGACGGGTGAGGTGCCCTCTAAGGATGATTTTATCTTTTACTTTCGAGTCTGAAGATCTTGGATGTGGTTTGGCAAGTTCATAAAAATATTTGTGATAAAGTTGAACTGCTGTCTGGAACTGTTACATGCAGATATGTAAGAAAGCTCAAGGAGAAAAGTGCAAAAGAAGAATCAGCAATGAACATGAATGAGATTAAAAATTGCAGACAATTAGCTACTAGATGATTCCTACTAAATAAATCATCAAATACTTGGCTGCTGCTTCCAGGTTTCCACAGCAATATTGGCTTATTGGAACAACCAAAAATCACTCAATTTGGCCAAAGTTTTAGGAATCTGCTGTTCTTGTTAGAATTCACTAATCAACCAATAAGTCTCATGTATGCCGTCTTGCCCAAGCTGTAAAATAAGGCCTCCTTGCTTCAAGGGAAGTTGCTATATTTTTTTACTGAGAATCAAGCACCCCATAATATGATAAATGAGCTTCCTCCTATTAAATGAGAGCTATACAATAAAGAAAAACAACCTGAGCTTGTCGTTGAATATCACATCTTATTTCAGTCCTCAATAAAACACTTTGCTTGTCTATTTTAATAGAGAAGCAAAATTTCTTTTCCTGTATGCCTCCGCAGATCAGTTCCAGCGCTGATCTCATTTAGTGCTTAATCCAAGACCCAAAGTAAAAGGAAAATATTCCTATTACTTCAAATAGATGTCCAGCCAGTCTGGTACAGTTGTTTCACTCAAATGTAAATCCAAAGCTGAGTTTCTCCTGAGGGAAAGAGGTGTAAGTGATGAGAGATTTGGGTATGCTTACACTTCCACTCTCCCAATACTTGTAACTGATGGAATCAATACTTTGGCTTGGTAAAAACTTCTGAATTTGTCTGAACTTTTTATTATTATTATTTCAAAAAAAAAAAAAGGCAGTTTTGTTTTGCTCTTCTGAGAAGACTGTCCAGAGGTTGAGCGAAGGCAAAGAGGGTTTGCTTCAGTTATAAAGTAAACTTTAGGTGTCCTTATAGTAAGTGGAAATATGGAAAGCATTGGTTGAATTTAACAGGAAATTGTAATGTTTGCCTTGTCACAAGGCCAGTTTATACTATGTGGAGTCCTGGCATTGCTTGTAGTAGGTGAAACTCCACCAATGTTGAGGACCAGCCTGAAGCCTAGTTATCGCTTCCATGCAATTTAAACTGTCTTCAGAATAAGACTTACATGGGGCATAAGCCTCACACTGTCTCTCAGTGCAGAAGTATTAAAAAAAAAAAAAAAAAAAAAAAAGACCTGATTTGGAAAACACTCAGGAGAAATACTGAAGTTTAACACATCAAAAAAGCTAATTAGAAATGCTTTTCTTTTATAACAAATAAGCCAAGTATATTGACATTAATTATATGAAATACTCAGAGTTTGGAATAATCTATTGAAGAGCACAGATGTATACTGAATCCCATGCAAATGAGGGTGTGTGTGACTATTCTTCAGGTAACACATTTTTTTATAAATGTGAGATATGTGTCTGAGTTTCTTCTATAGGGTAGAACATCATAAAAAGTCTTTCTCTCTTTCTTTTGCGCAATACAGAGATAGCTCTATCTGTTCGGAACAGCCTAACATGCTCTAGAGCTCAGAGCAAATTCTTTTCCTTGAGTTAGTGCCTCCCTGTCAGCTTTCCTGGAATTACATCACTGTAACCAGGAGCAGAATTTTTTCACCTTTTGTGGTAAATTTGGTTTCTGAAAAGTTAATGGAATTTATAACTACATTTGTATTTTTCAGTCTGAGCTTACTAGTGACAAATGTGTTTAAAGAAAGTACTGTGATTCTGATTTGCCATTGTCCATCGGTGTCACTAGTGGAAACTCTTAATAAAAACTTGGGGGGAATAAAAATTTGCTCTGGCTGGCAGCAGTGAAATCCTCTCACTTTGCTAGCCTGAGTTCATAGTAGAAGAATTCTTCTATGTAGTGATCACTTGACTACTGCAGTGCCCTACACCACAGCCTCCTTAGGTTTGGTGCAGGGCACTGTTATAAGGTGGACACTGGCAACTGAAACGCTGCCCTCGGATGCTCCTGCCACATTGCCTGCTCCTTTCGTCTTGGGCACTGCATAGATACAAGACACTTCCCTTTCCATGTCAGATCTTCCCACTGGATCTGCCAGAGGATCTCAAGGATGCTTCTCAAATCAGAGAGAGTTGTCTGTCCTGTGCAGGAGTGCTGCTCCAGAGTTGTCATGGATGCCCCAGACTGTCACCTGGCCAGGCCAGACTGGGACTGCTGAGCTTGGGTCAGTTCTGGAGCCTTCTCCACCATCCCGTGCCATCCTATGGACTTGGCGCATTTGCTCTGATAAATACCTGTCTCTGATGCCGGGGTTCAGTAGAGAATGTTCACTCTCTCCAGTCTCCAAGAGGGAACATTGATGCTGATGGTGAAACTACCCAATTTACCTAACAGTTTTCTTCATTTCCTTCCAGGCAGTTCTTGGTGACTGATCTGCTTTCACCATTTGGATTCAAGCCCATTAAAGGATTTGAAGAAAGCTTTTCAGTGCTGTGGACAATGAGGAATGAATGTGATCTGTCCAGATGCATTACAGGTATCATTTCAGACCTCTAGAAGTAGTAAATATGTAGAGAGAGAGACTCCAAAATGGTAAAGGCCATCTCCATGCATTCTCCAGAGTTGCCACGAGTTGGCCTCCAGGCTAGCCTGGAGGTTTCAGTAACCCCCCCAGTCCTCCCAGCTAGCAGCAGGTCCAAACAAGCTTAAAATGGAGATTACCAGAGCCGCAGGTTGCTGGGAGGGCACACGCCAGCAGTGAAATAGCAACCTCTGACCTTTCACTTCTAAACATCCACTCCTGGTAATTACCTGACACACAGTGCAGGAGTAGGTGGATCGTTGTTCAAACTAGTGTGCTTGGTCTCGGGTTTTTATGTTTACAACATTTTTCTTAAGTGTAGAAAGGAAATGGCCTCTATCCCAATTGCGTGGAGTCATATGGAAATGAAGTAATTTGTATGGCCTGTGGTTACTCAAGGACCTTCAGGTGGTGAATCCAATGAGTTTGCTACAGCCTTACACAGCCAGCATGGTAAAAACTGCACTGATAGCAGAAGCAGTAGGTTTTAGTTATACAAGTTTCTGTGGAGGTTAAATGCAGAGATGGATTGCAAGGATAGGAGCAATAAGGGACTGTTAGCTGTTTGTGAAGTTGGAATGAAAGTTTTTGTGTACAATTTCAGGTAGTAGAAAGACAGATGGCTCTGTTGCTGACTACTCCTTACATATACATCAGCCTTATAAACACTTTTTGCACCTGCTATTTTTGAAAATACTGAAAAAAACCTGAGCTTTCAACTTCACAGTGTGCAGTCGGTAGGTTAGAGGAAGAAGGGGATGTTAAAACTGTGAAATTAAACCTAATTCAAAGTTATTTTACAGTGATAATAAAGGTGAAAGTTCAGTATATTTGTGACCTAGTGTGATACCCATACAAATCATATTGACCTGATATCTAACTTTTTTGTTCTTGCTTGAAACCCAAAATTTGGTTTCAAATAAAAATCGATTCCTACAAAGTTCATATAACACAAGCACTTTATTGAATTTTGACTGAATGACTGTTGCGCAGAGACTGAAGGCCAAATCCTGGCCCTGTGACATGGGCCCAGTAGCCTTATGTAGGATGTGACATCCTGAGTCCCCGACTGCAGACAACTCAGACTTTCAGGGAAGCTGAAGGAAGTGGTCACCTACCCCAGAGAGATGCCCTAGAGGTAACAAAAAAAGCAAAGTCATGAAAGAGAACGATGTCATTTTTTTCTAGCATGAATGGCTTTCTGCTGAAATTTTCAGTCTGTTGCAGGGGTGTGTCGTGCATTTTCAGGCACTTCCAGGCACCCGGAATAGGAGTGTTACCTTTGCAAGTGATAGGGAGACACTGAGGCACCAGGTAAGAGAGCTGCTGGGTCAGCAACAGGGGATCAGGAGTGGGAAGGAAGGGAGGCCAAGGTGTCCAGCATGCGGGCAACGTACTGGCAGCCAGCGATGGAGAGACCAGTGATAGGAATAGGCCCTGAGGTTGACTGCTGAGGGGTGAGGGGCTGGACTCTCCTGTCTGCAAAGCAGAGCCTCAGAGGAGGGGACTGCTGCCAAAAAGGCCACCATGGATCCCCTAGGGACACACCACTCCCACCCTGCAGGCTCTGGAGTAGCTGTGTCTGAGGAGTTGTCATGGGAGCAAAGAAAAACCCACAGGAGATGGACCTGTGCGCACACGGTGACAACAGCTCCTCTGCAACACCGCCTCCCAAACATGGTCCCGACTGCAACGTCAATCTGTTGAGGTTTCCCGTCACAAGCACTTTCGTCCACCTCCGTGGCAGCAGCTCAGCCCTCACTGCAGCCTGCAAGGGCCTCCACATGACTGGCAGAGGAGCAGAGGTATTTGGGAATCTGTGGTGGCTACTGGAAAGTCATTTATTTGAGTTCTTGTTCTCTGAACATGTATTTCTGCTCTAGCTCCCTTTCAAGACTGTGCCATCCACTGTCCAGACGGGGCAGCCCAGGGCCTGAAGGAAAGGCGCCTTTGTCCATCTCATAAATCAAGCCCCAAATCTGGGCCCTCTAAAACGTGAGAAAATGAGAGATTTGATTGTCCATATGCATCATTCTGGATTTGTTCCAGATTGCTTCATTAATAGCAATCAAAGACATCACTTTAATGGATTTTTTATCCTCAAAATTGTGATCGTGAGGAATTTGTTCTAGCTATTGATTTTTGAAAAGGCTTTTGATTCTCTTCAATAGCCTTAACTTATTTCAGATTTAGGTAACAGTAGGATTTGGTCTTAAATATGTTAGATAGGTCAATCTCCTTTATTCAAATCCACAGTTACGTTAAAACTAATGACCATAGTTTGAAGATGATTTATATACTGGAGCTTAGACAGGAGAGTCCTTTTTTCTCTGCTGTTACAGTAGAGCCTTTGTTTTGGAAGAAATCAGTATTTTTAAAGGCACCATTAGTGATGTTTTCCATTCTGCCCTTAGTTAGAGAATACATTGTTCTTTTTTTTAAATGATGGTTTTAGATATTATGCTGGAAATCACTGAAAGTTCATGTTTCTTCTTTGTTAATTGGGGTAAAACCCTTAAAGCCATTAGGCGATTTAAATGTAGCTCTATTTGAGCAATATCCTTTATTGGATCCCCCATTATCCTTTAAACATCTTGGTGTGCAAGGGGATAAAATTAGAAAGAATTTGTTTGCTTTAAATTGCCAGCCTCTGCTTGATAAAACTATTAGCTATTTAGCTAATTGGACTGCTCTTCCATTATCATTAATTGGCAGAATTGATACAATTAAAATGGGGACTTTATCTACACTGTTAGTGTTTATTCCAAGGTATTCCCATCAAGTTCCCCGACATGCTCGGAAAGCCTCAGGTCCTGCAGTTACTTCTGCTGTCAGGGTTAGAGGGCCAGGCTTGGCTGGGGCCACCGTGATTGTCACCTGGGTCTCATGGTGGGGGCGGTGGCCATAGCACTGCATAGCAGCGCTGCCACCTTGTCTTCATCATTGTATCATGTAGTCCTGGGCTGACCACACTTGTCCCTCATCACCCAAAAGTGCTCTCATCCTGGGACTTCCTTATTAGCAAGCTGTGTAAAGCTGGGTGCGTATCCATCAAAGATAAGTCGTTTAAAGCTGCTCGAAATAGCTTGTATCGAAAATACTAAATTCTCATACAGAAAATACATAAAATGTCTATGAAATATAAGCAAATATAATTGTAATAAAAATATATATATATGCAAGTCCATTCTCGTAAGCATGACCCAGTATATGCACAGTATCTAATGGTAATGAACCCTCCGGCAGTCGTACTGCAGTACTACCTTGGACTAATCCATTTGAGTCATTGTAGTCATTAGAATATACAAGAGTCATTTCATGAAACA
This sequence comes from Nothocercus julius, assembly GCA_013398735.1. Lineage (NCBI taxonomy): Eukaryota > Metazoa > Chordata > Aves > Tinamiformes > Tinamidae > Nothocercus > Nothocercus julius. Next base: position 3,081,868 of record VZSV01000084.1, on the reverse strand, counting down.
TACTGTGTTTCATGGGTTAATTCTGGTTTAGCTGTGAGCTTTGCTTTTGGGTTTTATATATGTTATTCTACCCATCCCTTTTCCATTTATTCTGTCTATCGCCAATATCACTGTGCATGGTGTTTCACTCCTACACTTATTTGTATTTAAATTATACATCTCAACAAGGAGTCCACATCAAATGGACTCATGGCACAAGAAATGACACTATGTTTACTTTTACTTAAAAATCCATGAAGGTGGAGCACACAATTTACAGGATATTAATGAATGATTTGGCTTTTTGTGCTTAAATCAGAGTCAGTCCAGCTAAGGTAGGTAGGCAGTGGAAATCAGTGCAATGGAGAGTAGCCCAAGAGCTGTCCCTACCGTGGCCGTCCCCTGCTCAGCCTTGCCCTCGCTGCCAAGCCCAGCCAGGCGGCTGATGCTCCTCGCGGGTTCGCAGGGCCCCTTCTCGCTGTACCGGGTGCCGAGCAGGGCAGCATGGGCTGAGGTCCAAGTACTGCCTCACCACGTCTTGGGACGCCCTGGGGAGAGAAGCAGAACCTGAGTGTGTGGGTGAGTGGCCTTGCATGTCTTGTGGGTACCCACCTCACTGCAGCGGAAGGCCGCTCCAGGTGGAGGGGCTGCTGTGTTTCGATTGCAGCCAATGTAGATTGGAGCCGGCACTTCCACCGGTGCCATTAAAAACACCCCACTTCCCCAGCTTCTCTGATGAGGAGGAGCCCTTTAGATTAAAATACTTAAATAAGAGTGTAATAAATGCAGCTGGTGCTTCTTATGCTGTTCTTATTTATGCTGATGGAGTAATTCTAGTAAATAAATAGCGCCACAGCAGTGTAAAGCTCATGTGAATGAGATGAGAATGAAGGCCAGTGGGAGCAGTCTGAAGAGGTGCGATGCACCAATCCTGCACATGTGACATTTAGAATATGCTAGGGCCAAACGCTGCTTTTTATTTGCTTACATCAACTATGAATTTGGTTTATTGTCACCAGGACAAGAAGAGTCCAGAATAAGGGATATTCCTGGGCTGAAACATCCGTGTGGCATAGCAATGCTTTGATCAGTCGAAAGTAGAGATATAACTCTGTATATCATTAACTAAGACAATAATAGATTAATACAATAGCCAAGTAATAGTGCTGTAATGCTTTCATGTATGAACTGGAATGTGAATACTGAGCTTTTCATTTCATGGTTGAAAAATACATGAGTTGACCCAAATATTAATTTCTGCATTTCAATCATTTACATATCATGGGTCAATAATCATTTCTTGCACAAATGACTTTTCAAATGAGAAGCAGTATATTGTAATGGTCTATCATATTTACAAACATCTCATTGTTTTCCCAACTTAGCATTTAGTATTTAAAATATATTCGACCAGATATTGTTTGCCAAGTACAATACAAAAATGGCTCATGTAAAATGCAGAGACTATTTTCTTTTACTATTATCCATAATTTATAATCATCATAAATCACAGAGTGGTCCCTGCCCCTGGCATACCCAGGCCCCCACTTGTAAGGGACATGTTTTTCCAGCAGTGGTTCAGGAGATATGACACCCCTCTCTGCTCTTTCCTGATCCTAAAAAATCTCACCCCTTTGAGGAGCAAACCCACAGAAGATCTAGCACTGTCAGAAGGGCTAATGGTGTTTTTTTCCAGAAGTTTAATACATCCCAAGGTTTTTTTACAGCGTGCAACAACATTCAACAAAATGCCTAGGGTGTCTTTTTTCAATTACTTTACAAAGCTAAAATAATATAAATAACCCTGCTTTTTACTTACTGGTATTGAACTTAGTCCATCATTTTGTGTTGTTCATTGTTTCCTTGTATTCCACCCCTTTATTAGGGAACATATCCCCGTAGAAACCTTGTGTCTTGAAGGAAATAGTGTTCCACTCCTGAATTAATCAGGGACTACTGCAACATATATACACTGCCCAGCAAGATGAATTTACACATCTGCCTTTTCTTCTAATTATAATTCCAGAGGTTGAATATCAACAGCATATGGGTATATCCGCATACAGGCATACATACACACATATACAGGCACACACGCTGTACATTAATCTCTCTTGGCTTATCTGTTGCTGTCTTTAATTTGTATACTTCAAAATTGAGTGGTGAGGTCATTTATTAGACTGTTTCTGTGAGTTTTATGTAGTGATAAGAAGGCAGTAACATGCAATTTGTTTTTATAGAACTCACTTTTGTAAGTATGATCTAATATTTCCTTTCTTTAGCAGAGCAGTGAGGAAGAAGAGCTTTCAGTGCAAACCAAGAGTTAACTGGCTACATTTCAGCTGTCACCACTGTCTTACATCTACATAGCGAGTGCGCTAGAGCCAGGGACATGTAAGTACAGCAGGCCACTGGGAGAAAGCATTTATAAGTAGAAATTTCTCCTCAGAAGCCTCAGAACAAATCTTTCCAGTTTGTCTTGATTTTTCCTTCTCCTATGTTTTAAACACAACGTGTGGTGGAAGCGATTGTTATTATCCAAAGGACCTTACTTGCTGGCTCGCTGCATCTCTGTTTATGAAATGCCATAACAAAAGTGAGCTCACGCTTGTGTGCTTCCAATGCGTGATGTTCCTGTGTGCCAGATGGGCACTTTCATGACTGTATGAGCGTGGATTATTTCATTTCCTACATCTGGGACTCCAAATGGCTGCACAGAATGCCACAGGAGAGAGGCACAGAGCTTCAGCTGGGAAACCTGCCTTCACAGGGGAGCCGCCTGCTTCACAGGGGACGAGGCAGAGAAGCCCTGAGTGATATCGGAAAGTTCACATAAAGCAGAGCCATAAGGGAAACCTTTAGAACCAGGAACAAGACAAAAATAAACAATAACTAATGCTGGATGTCAGCTGTGGGGAGGGGGGGAGGAAAAATAAACCATAAGCAGTTTCTTGTCTGGCCGCAGAAGATGTGTTTGGAATGCTGTTTTGTAGTGCAGCGCAGAAACTCAGCGGTGACCTTCAGATATTGCTGGATATTACAAGTTCTACAGATAGCCAGAAAGAAATATCCCAAGGAGAGCTGGCATATACTGTGCCATCTTCGTTAATTTTGACTGCATATTGCTCACAGCCCATTCCAAACCTCCGACTAGGCAGCCTTATAAAAATACTACAAGATCTTGCAGAAATGCTATATACTATTGCAGAATTTGGGGTCACTGGCTGTTTGTTTATGAGATGAAAGGATCCTGTCTTTTTTTTTTTTAATCCCTGAACAGTGAGACCAGATTCTTTGTACACTGAGGACCTGACTCACTACACTTTTGCAGTCTATGTTGCATTTCAGAGCCTGCAAGCAGGAGGAGAGGGTAAGCAGCGACAAAGTAGCCTCTCCTATTTATTTGACTGAGTTAGCTGTAGTAGAAAAAAATATGGTTAACCCAGTGGCTTCCTTTAGAAAAAAGAAAGCAAGACAAAAAAAGAAAAAGAAATGAAAGCAATGAGCAAAAGAAAGTAAGAGCTTGTGACACAAAGTAAGAAAAATAAACAGCAGTTGACTTAACTATTTTGCATAAGATATTTACAAACCACAGCATATTACTGTTTGCTTTATGCATTTTCACATCCTGCTCAGTTTAAAGCAGTAATTTTCTGCAAGGACAACAGAGGGAAAAAAATGCTTTACACTGCTTATATTAATTACATTTTTTCATTACCCGTCATGTTTTCTACAGGCTTGTGTATTATTACTGTAAAATGTAATGAAACAGAAAAGGAAAAAAGAATGGACTTCTGGGAAATTTTCCAATTCTTGAAATGCAATGTTAATTGAGAGCTATTTTTAGGTCATCACAGGCAGAGCTGAACCTATTGCCATCAGCGCGCAGAATGGGGACAGCCCAGGTGCAACGCAAGCTGGGTGTGGGTATCGGTTTCTATTGATGGAGAAAGAGGGAGAGAAACTAACTCCCCAGCAGGGTTGTTCCGGTTGGGTTCTGAGCAGCCCCTGTTTTTCCGCGTAACATTCCCACAGTAGAAATGAAACGAAAGGGTGCAGAGCTGGCATGGGCATAGGGGCCACAGGGACCATGGGCACTCCTGAAGGAGACCCGGTGACTCCTGTGACAGGAGGGCAGAGCAAAGGAAAGTGAGAAGCACTCCTGGTTTTGATGGCTGCCTTCCAGCCCTGGGAGGGAGAGCACTCTGAAAGTCAACATAAAATAAAGGCCCCCAAAATGTATCAGAAACGTGATGCCTTTAATTTATAGATCTCCTAAAAGCCTGCCAAAAATCAATTATTTTAATTTGTATATAGTGCAGCCATGGACTGATTCAAGTTCTTTTGAAGTATTTTTAAACAGCCATTGCACAAAGCCATCCTCTCTCCCATATGCAAAAAAATGAATTGAAAACCACAATTTCTCACAGTCGCTTTGATCGCGAGAAAAGACACAGAGGGACTCTGTGAGCAAATCTGAGCCCCCCCGCTAAGTCCTTTAACTGGTACCTTTTCTGTTAGTCCCAAGAATCATGTAGCTCTTCCTCCCCCTATATTATCTGCCTTATCTCACAGAGGGGGCAAAAAAAGGTGTTGGAGACGGGAACAGTTTGTGAGGACCAGAGGAAATAGTTTTTGGTACTTGCAGGTGCATGGAGATAACTTTGACTTCCCCCGTGCTAATGGCTCCATCCCCTTTCATTTTGGCATTGGTAAGTGCACACCGAAATTTTCCACTTCTCTTGTTTAAAGAGCACCCTACAGAATACCCTTCAGGGTCCTCCCAGGCCTGCTACAGGCTGCTGTAAATATCTGGTTCCTCATACATACCAGCTTGCATTAGCTTGACTGACTAGGGAGTTCATTATGGCCACTGTATTACTGTCAGAAGATGTAAGCAGATTGACTGTAGAGAGGCAGTGTTTGATGGAAACAAAATGGCTTCTAGTAAGCTAGGAGTTTCTTTACATTTTGTCTCTATTTGAATCTACCTTTTTTTTTATTTTTTTCCAGGTAAGTACTTCAGAAAAGTAGGATTTCTTAAAAGAATCCAATGAACATGACAGCCCAGATGCCTTGGCGTTGGGCACTCTAGAAACACAGGTAATAGGAGACATTTAATGAGGTGTTTTCATTTGATAATGAAACATGGATGTATTTAAGTTTGGGAATTCAGTCATCAGATACTATGTTTTCACAACACTAATATTAACCCAGACTGTTTTCTAGCTGCTTTAGCCCCATGCTTTTCTCTTGCCTGACAAATTGAATGAAGACTGTTGAGCTCAAATATTTAGAGCAGAGTTGACAAACATGTCCTTTTATGAATGCTGCATCAAAGCCATTAACTTTATTATAGTTAAGAGACTATTTAAATCCCATGCAAGGCATATAAGCTAGCACACATTGTCATACAACCACATATGAGGCATAAGAACTATGATATGCTATTGCAAATCAAGAAGGAAACCCTGCTTCTGTAGACTTTTCTTGTATTGTCTTCAATAGTGATGTCAACATAGGGAGTTCAGTTTGTCAAGCCAAGTGTCTCCAGCTAGTTGAAACCTCACTGTAGGCCTTAGCTCATTATTGGCTTGTCCACACTATACTTCATTAAGACCAATCTCGAGCTTGACAGCTGACTCCATACTTCTCTATCTCATTACAGCAGGCTCCTTTTTGTCTTTAGATGTGAGTTATTCCACTTTGCTAGTCAAATTGGTCTGGATCCATAGCCCTCGGATCCAGTGTCACAACATTTTTCCTGTAACAAAGCACACAGCTTTGTTCTTTCACGAGGTTTCAGTTTTCCTTAGCACTTGCTCTCCTATTGTAGGCAACAGTCCACAAATGACAGGGGACCTTTGCAGACTAGAGCAGGAATCTTTTTTTCTTGGGTTTTTTTTTTTTTACAGGGGCATGATAGGAGTAGGTGGTGGAAGGCATAGAAAGGGGCAAGAGACCCAAGAGATTGCTGAGTCTCCTGGAATACCCTTGATTATAGACAATCTAACTCAAATCAGCCTGATCATAGCACACCACCCCTAAAGGCTCGACTCCTTTGTGAGCTGGGGATCAGAGCTCAAGATACTGAGGAAAGGGTGATAAATTGGCTTATTCTAAGTCAAAGTTGTAGAGAGTCAGGAAATAAGGATTCTAATGGAAACTCAAACTTGAAATAATGTCGAAAAATACATGTGGACCCTGATGTCCATGGCAGTTCTGCCATAGCTTTCACAAGGACTAGGATTTTATCTCTGGGAGTTTTCATTTTTTCCATTTGATTAGCTGGAAGCTGTCCTCTATTGAAAGACAGTCATGGTGCACCTGAAGAATTGTAGTAATAAGCCAGTCGAGGAGGCTTTTCAGGATGGACCCACGGAGACTGCAGTCATTTGACTGGATCAATAGGTGGGATTTCATCAGAGACAGGGGATTCAAATGTCACTTCGAAAATTTCACTTCAGTGTTCGTTTTCTGTTTCAGCTGCATTGGGAATGGCCTGTAGATCTAAACCCTGACTCAGAGCAGGAGAAATGAGGATCCATTAATTCTTACAAGAGCCAGGGCAGGCATCTCAGACCATAGCCCTAGCAATAAATGGAACACTTTCATGATGCAATTAACTGATATAATTTAAGTTTTGGGCAGATGAGGCCTCAAGCTTGCAGACCATGCACCAAACATGTGGCAGATGTTCCTAAGTGTTTAGAGGGTCGGATAGATACTGGCCACAGCCCAGTACTTTCAAAGAGTTTAGTGGCCTAGATATGAGGGAGCATTAAGCAACAGGCAGCACTGCTTAAGTATGTTTCAGAGTCTGGGATTTTCAAAAGCCCTTGTGTTTCTAGCTCCTGGTGGCAACAAGAAGCCTGAAAGCTTAGCAAAAATCTTAAGCAAGCACTGATCAGCATGGAAAGGTACTTAAATATCAATGGAAATGTGACTCTAACTTATCCACCTGCCTTGTCTTCCCATGTCACATTTACTTTATATGGCACTACTCTGCTGCTTTGTCTAGCTTGTTGGTGAGAAAGGAAAGAAAGGGTATTACAAAGCTCAGCCAACAGCAACTCTCAGCAGCAGTGGTGTGCTACGCAGGGTGTTAACACATGCCAAGGTGTCCTTTTATACTCCAGGTGCAGAAGCCACTCAAGCTGCAAAACATTGCTGCAGATGCCAAGCTTTTCACCCTTCTCCGGCCCTCTCCCTGTTCCTAACCAGGGGAGCTACCTCACTGCACCTGAAGCCCTACTGGGAGACGTAGCCGGCATGCAGGGACTCAGAGGTTTTGGCTGCTAAGGAATTGGCTCCTGACTCCCGGCACACCCAGGAGGAGCTGAGTGCTGAAGAAGGTGACCATGCTCACACAATAGCCTGTGAAACAGAACAGGTAAGTGGGCCTGCTCCTAAATACTTTTGTTGATGTGCCATCGAGTGACCTACACAGTCCTTTTGTGGCCCTGTCAAGGCTGGATTTTTTTGGGAAGAGGCAGCATTTTCTACCCAAAGGACAAACCATCTGCAAACAACCTGGCCGACTGACTCTTTGTTATCCAGAAGAATGGTCACAGCAGACAGTGAAATGCTTCTGAAGGTTCCCGGAATGTTCAGTGCTGCACACGCATGGTGCTACTGCTGACCCTGCCTTTCTGACAGCAGGAGGAGCTGGAGGGGAGACAGCAGGATTTGGAAACGTGATGTCTGGGCATCAGCAATTTTGAAGTGAATACTGGAAAAGGATAATTGGAAGATACAAAGGATATTTGGAAGAATACTGGAAAAAGGTGTTTGGTTCTCCACTCCATGCTACTGGTTACCTGCCAGTGTAATTCTACTGCAGTCAGTGGAATTATACTGCTGTAAAAAACTGTAGAACAGGGTGAGTATCCAGCTTGATATATTTAATGTCAATAGAGTTAATAATGTTGATGTTAACAGGGGCCAGAGCAGCAGGCAGGTCTGACCCCTGGCCTCTATAATTTGCCTTGGTAGGTCACACCTTAACCCTATTATTTTCCTTAAGTTTTTTTAACTTCTAATCTTCCTGGATATCATGAGAATAAAGATTGCCTCCCAAGTAAGTCCTCTAACCCAAACATATCCCTGTTCAAATATTGGGAATTGGGATAAAGGATACCATGCTTAAATGGTATCCTTTGAATTGGGGCACTATGCATAAACAGGTTTGCCAGATCCCTGTCAAAAGGGTTAGCTGAAGAGTGGAGCTGGAAACATTAACTGCAGCCAATTTTTTTTTTCCTATTTGTTAAGCCACTTTGTCCAAACAGTATGAACATTTGGTGCATTTAGCTCTAAATATGTCAAATGCTCCTTTAGGAAAGAACTTTCAAAACCTAAAATCATCTTTTAAAATCACATTCACTGCCTGAGCTCAAAATTATTCTTCTCTACACAAATAAACACACACACACGCGCACACACACACACACACACACACACACACACACACACACACACTTGCATAGTTCATCCTGCCCCACAGGAATTTTCCTGGGATAGCACTGTGCTGGCTGTGGAGGCCTGCTAAAAAGCATTGCTTTCTGATAGCAGAAGAGCATTGCAAATATTAACAGATCACTAAGAGAGGGGAAAAAAAAGTGGGGGTAAGAGTGATTAGCTCAAAAGGGAACAAATGTAAAAATAAATTGGCTTCATTTTCACCTAATGCAGACCAAGAGGGGTAAAACAACTTTAATTAGTGTAACAGGACAATAGGAATGAATTTGGCTTGGTCACAAGATTTTTGCAGGATGACACTGATGGTATTACTATCCAACTTCAAAGATTTGGAAAGATGTGGCTGCTAATGCTAGAGAATAGAAACCTGTTTTTCATCAACTAGGCTGGCTTGACAAATTAAGTCTGTGGAGTCATTAGATTAAGATAAGAGCTTATCTCCTAGACTGACATTTATTCAGAGGTTTTTATGCTGCTCAGCTAGTAATTAGTGCAGTTGAATTTTTAACACTGCTTTGTCCAGTCAAATTTGACAAATTTGAAATATATACAGTTTTGGTTTAAAAAGTAACTAAACTCCAAGGACACAAAATTATTAGCCTGGAAAGATTTTAGTTTCTAGAAAAGTTGAGACAATGCTAAAAATCTTCAGAATCAGATCAGAAGTGCTTCTACTGTTGATTTACTTCTGTATGCAGAATGAGAGGCCTCCTGAACTAAACTTCAGGCACCAAGCACCAGATATCTGTAACAAATCTGTAATTTCTTTCATGCCCATCCATTTTGTGATTCTGCTGTGTTACAGGGGCAGGAATCCCATGAAGGCTGCCCTCCTGCTCATTAATGCTTGTCTGCCTCATTCGGTGCTCAGGTTGGGATTTCTGGGAGAGAGTTTCAAAAGGATTCTTCTCTCATGTGGCTGATTTCACTGGATAAGGTTTATTTTTCCTGTCCTGATTTTCTTGTAATAACAGAAGGATTGTTCCACAGTAAACCAATGTATTACTTTTGGACATGTGTTTTAACATTGCTTTAGACTAACAAATCTCTCTCTCTCTTTTTTTTTTTTTTAAACAGTTCATTTTGAGTAACTGAAGATCAGAATTGGAATAATAATTAGTGATTTAATGGGTGAGTCTTTATTTATGGAAATTTGGCAAGTTTGTTATGGCTACATCCTGTTATTACTGTTACGTCATTTATTTTGTCCAAAGTGCAGACATCTCAGCATCTACAATTGTTACCTTTAGAAACACATGGGTAAGCAGAGTTCACAGTAGTAAACTGTGAGATCATCTGACCACTTTATTCCTATGATTGCTGGCTCTAACCGAAAGAAACAAAACAAACAAAAAAAAAACCATGGACTCTGGAAGGAGACCGAGCTGATCTCAGACTGCCTGATTGGAAAATAGTCCATTCCTCTTTACATTTTAAAAACACTCTACCACCCAGACCAGTGCAGCCATGCAGGCCGGGGCGCTCGCGGAGCCAGGACAGCTGCCGCCGGCCTTCGCCGCGCACCAGGATCAAGACCAGCGTGGGGGCCGGGGCTCGGCACCAGCGGGACCAGGGCTCCGTCCATGGCAGCAGTGTGCACACCTGCCCGCATGGCAGCTCTCCTGGGGGCCGATTTTCCTGGTGCTGATGTGACCCCGGATCCCCAGCGGAGTTACACAGTTCATAAACACAACTGCCTTACAACAGCTCTTCCTTAGTGGCGTGGCTGGGAGGGAGGCCTGGGAGCCGGCTGTGATCCCAGCATGGTGCAAGGGCAGGAGTGGGTCCCTGGCTGCCTTCCACTTTCTGGTCCAGAGTCGCGCCCTAGACCCGCCCCAGCACAAGGCGGTGACTTTGAGCACTCAGTGGCTGCAAGGCCCCTGTTATTTTCCACTGAGATGTGAGACCTGGCACAGTAAATCTAAGCTGCGTCAGACTCCCTACCTCGGTGCTCCCTCCCCTGATCCCTGGACTGGGTGAGCCCTCAGCTTGTGGTCAGGAGTGCTGAGACAGAGAGATGGAGACAACAGATGCGGCAATACTCGCAAAATGGCCCAGAAAGAAAATTGCATCAGTTCCCCACAAAGCATCAAGCACTGCTTGGCAGACAATTTTTTTTTCCTTTGAATTCTAGCTGTTAATGCCACCTTTGCTGTCTTAGCTCTTAGTCAAAAATCCTGAAGACGTACACTGTCAAAACCTTCAAGTATTGAAGAAGTACATTGTCAAGTTACTTCCCTGCAGGAGTGGCCCGAAAGAGGAAGAAATGGAGCCTGTCCCTGGAGCTTGAGTGAGTGGGAAGAAAAGACCAAATCCTAATTGTGCTAGGGGAGAATAATGCCCAAAAAGAGGGAAGATTGGTGGAAGCAGCATCCTCATTTCCCTAGATCTGTGTTCTTGTGCACTGCGATGTTGCTTATGTCTACAGAAGTTGCACTGTGTCAGCACTCTCCAGGAAAACTGGAGTCTGAACAAAAAAAAAAAAGTTGTCATTGCCACACACGCAGGATAAACAAACAAAACCCACGTGATTTGGCCAGAATGTTACCCTAATATGAAACTATTTGCATCCTCTGGAGCTTTGAGGGGCTGTAGAGATAACTGCATATAGGTGTCTTGGTGTTGTCTGTCAAGGATGTCCAGCTCGCAGTCCTGGCTCATGGGACAATATCCTGAACTATTTCAGACACCGCTTAGTCACTTCCCGTCGGTAGGATTTTGTCCGTGGTCTGCCACCTTCCATGGGAGATGTCATCATCCTGCAGTTTTGCTTCAGATCATGAGTTTAGATCATGAGATAACTACTGCTTGGTAGCTGACTGTTCAAAGGGAAGAGTTTGCTTTGGGGCTCATGGCCTGGAGATGGAGACCCTTGCAGGCCCAAGATAGGAGGCTGAAGGCGGAACCTATCTGGGGCAAAGTCCCTGCAGGCCCTGGGAAGTGACATCGCCAGCTGTGCTGTTACCATGAGGAGATCTTTGTTCAACCCCCGCTGCCAGAAAGGACAGCCTGGACTCACAGGTAAATCTCCTTGTAGACAGGGGAAATAGGGGCTAGAGGGCCTTATTTATCTCAAGTTATTTAGTGAATAGTACGAGGCTGCAGAAAGAAAATCGGAGCGTTAGCAGTGGGAAGGTGTCGCTGAGTGGCATAACTGTACACCAGGCCTGCCAACTGTTACCCTGCCTGCCATTGGCAGGGTCTCACTCTGAAGTGGGTGATTGCGCTGCAGCACTTGGCCAGGGTCAGGCAGACGAGAGAGAATATTTTCCTCAAGTTACCGGTGTTCCTCAAGTTGCTGGTGTTCCTAAACAATTTCTAAGATGAGAGAAAAGGGAAATAACTTTTTTTTTTTTTCTTTTTAAGTTTCTGCTACATTGTCAGTGTCACCAGAAAATGCCTGTTACCTAGATTTGGCTCTAAGTCTGTTTTGAGAACTTGGGACCTCTAAGTTTTCTCCAAGAGGTACCCATCTTCCAGAAGAAAATGTGCTTGCCCTTTTTAACTGGGTTCCATAGGCTCAGGTTTATCAATGGTGTTTTTAAGGTACAGTAAATTATGCAGTAGGTTCCTCAGAAACATCCTTTACTCTCTGAAATCAAGGTGTACAGTCAGCAGCACAAGTAGGTGGTGTAGTCACCCAGCTGTTCGTGTTTCCCCCAGGCATGCAGCACTTCCCACAAATAACTACACTTTACACTTCTGTAACATACATCCTGTGACCTCCCAGGGGCAACCAAAGGTGGGGTAAATGCCTCCTTCCTATTTCATAGGTGCTTAGCACTTCAGAAAAGCAAGCACAAGGTAGGTCGTGATGAACCTAAGGTTAGAAAAGTCTTTCTGGAAAGTTGATGGAAATGATTTGCTCAATTAGTAGTAGTAATTCAGTGTTCAGTGATCAACACGACTGTTGGAGGCTGGGTTCCTTCGCACGGTCACCCTTGTACAGAAGCCTCTCTCCAATATGCTGAGTTTCTCCCCATTTTATTTTTCTGTTGTGCAGTATTCATTAAACATTTCACTGTGACATGCCATCGCTAGTGTGCCAAATCCTGAGCAGATCGCATCCTCTGTTCCTCTGTAGCAGATTTGTGAGATAATCTATTATAGATTAATCATTTCAGTCTTATGGTGCAATGTCAAAAATAAATTGGGGTTATGAAGTTGGAGGGGAGCCACTTGGGGGGTGGTGTGTTCTCATTGATACTCCATTTTTGACTTTGAAAACAGTGTCACAGTGAGATTTTTTCAAAGCTGATTGTTACCCCGTAGTGTTTTACCTCCAAATCACACGATAAAAATGCTGTAGAGTAAGTTTTCATCTCCACAAAGATCAGCTCGATTTGAACTGTGGATGGTTTGCAGGCTATTTCCTTCCCTCTCTTCACAACATGAAACATATCTGGACCGATCCATTACAACTGTTTAGAATAATAGATAGCAGAAAAATAAATAGAATAAAGTA
>VZSV01000084.1:3061443-3063943 GCA_013398735.1 Nothocercus julius | reverse complement strand
CGCGCGGTACAGCGGGGCAGCCGGGGCAGCACCTGCCCCTGCCAAACACGTGCCTTGAAGGCAGGAAGGAAAAAATGGCACTATTGGGTTCTCCATGTTGTTACAAACATTTTAAAAAGCTAAAGGAGCCATGGAGGAAAACTGAGGCACCGCGTAGGGCGTCTGTCCCCATGTCACAGCTGCCCCGGCAGCGCAGGGAGCACCCCGAGGGACGTGCGGCCGCGGAGGGGCACGGCCGCCCGCGGGAGCTGCGGCTCCCGCACCGGGCCTTGCCAAGGCCGGCTCCATCCCGAGCAGGTGGGGAAGGCCAGGCCCAGGGTGACTGTTTCCGTTTTTTTCTTTTAAATGCATCGTTGATCTGTCCAGGGGTGGCGAGACCTGGCAGCCGTGCGCCGAGCGCGGTAGCAGCTGCCTCTGGGCAGCCTCCTTCTGCCCCTCTGCCTGCGGGGAAATCACCGCTAGAAAACTAGAAATTAAACTTCGGGTCTTTCTTCTCTTTTATAGCCATATACCATTATCATATACCAGAGTCACCTTTACCTGGCGCAGCAGCCCCTCTGCCCAGCGTCCCGGGGCCCCAGCCGCAGGCAGAGCCTCCCTGCCAAGGCTTTTTTTTTTTTTTTTTTCCCTTTTTCTGTGGTGTCACAGGGTTCCCTTCCCCCTCCCCAAATGCTATTTTCTAAAAACATCATTAAAAATGTAATTAACTGGCTTATTCTTTGGAAAGTCTGCAATTGTTTACCAAAGACTTGCCACACAAGCTGCCACCTTCGACTGTGTTGACGGGGGAAGTTATGCTCTTGTTTACAACTGTGCATCAATTCGACAATATATTTAGTTTTGGTACAAGTTACATATAAAATTCTTACTGAGCTTAATGTTGCAGCAAATAACACATATAGTAAGCGAGTAGGATTTATCGCTGGCTGTAATGTCGTAGTACATATTCTAAATATATACGGTGAATGATATATGCACCCGCACATGCAAACAAAATGGAAATATATTTAGTTTAAGAAGTGATGAATTGTGTTTGCTTTCGTTATTCTCGTTTTGTGTGTAGGAGAAATGAGATGAAGCGCGTCGAGCCTCACCGGGGCGGAGGGCCGGGCGGCTGCCGGGACGAGGAGGCACCGCGGGGCCGGAGCTGCCGTCAAATCTTCTCTGGCGGTCACTGGCTGCACCCGGGAAGTATAAAACATCCCTCCATCTAAAAAAGTCTCCCCTAGATTTTTTATTTTAACTTCTTTTTAAGAAGGAAGCAGCAGTTGTCCCCTTTAAGTTCATTTGTGTGTGTGTGTGAGGGGGGTGTCTTCTGAGCTCTCCAGTAAGCACGGAGGCCAGAAGGCTACGCTTAAATAATTCATCTACAAATTTGCAATATCTTTTTGAACTATAGCAATTAAACGGAAAATAGAAAAATCAGCTCAGCATCCTGTTTGGATGTAATTAAAGGTATAATCTGTTCCATTTGAATACTTCAGTGCTTACCCTTCTTAAAACAACAAATAAGAATAGTAGCTCATTTGCAGTATTTTTTTTTCAAGCCATCTAAAAAGACTAACTGATGAAGCAAGAATAATAATTCTTAAATGTGGCATAAGCATAAAAACACCAACCGCAGCTTTCAAATGATTGCTGCAGTTTCTAAGTCTGCCGAGAGTTCAGTAACACACGATAGGCTCGATGGTTAAAAAAAAGAAAAAAATAAAGCACAAGTCTCACAGTGCTTCGTATTGGCATCTTGATATTGCTGGTACGGTTACCTATTAAATACATCAGTGGAATGAATATTAGATGATATCCAAAAACATGCAGGTCATATGCATGTTAGCTCAGTCTTTCAGGGGCTCCTTGACGCTACTTTTTTTCTTTCTTTTTTTAAGAATGCAGGAGAGATACTGCATTTGTTGTCTCTTTGTTTTCTGTAAACAGCTGATGATTTTGCAGCACAATAAAATCACGCTATTAGTGGGTGGCTTATGAGTTTTAGGTAGTTTTTTTCCTCCTACTGGACACGTTTCCACTGCTTCTCAAAGAAATTGAAGTCAGGTGCAAAGTTAATATCTGCCTTGTTCATTTATTCTTCTGTAAGCAATCAAGATTTCCCCAAATCACAGGGCAATCTCTTCTCTTTCGAGAGTGAATATAGGCCCTGTTCCCTCAATTTAGTTTAACAAAACAACTGGCATAAGTTCAATGGCAGCGATGATTATTCTGAGAGGTTACGGCAAACCACAGAAGCTGTTAGCGCAAGGCTGGCTTGTAAGATCCCCTAAGAGGAAAAACTATATGGCTATTTCAAAATGTAATTAACGGCGTATTCCAGCAACGCGAGGCGCAAACACCAGCTATTGCGGATGCGGAAGATCCTGGCTGTGCTGCGGCCCAGCAGCCCCAGCCCCTGCGGGCGCCGGAGCGGCTCCGCCGCTGTCACCTTGCTCTGCTCCACAGCGGCGCCGGGGACCGTTCGGGAGAAAAATTTCAGAAGGGGTGTTTC
>VZSV01000084.1:3048036-3059294 GCA_013398735.1 Nothocercus julius | reverse complement strand
GAAATGCCTGGCAATACTGGATATCAACTCATAACTAGTATCTGATTTTTTTTTTTTTTTTAAGCATTTACCCTAAAATTCGATACTGCAAATTTTATTGGCATTAACAGAGACTCAAGGAGGCAAACTCAGTGTGGTTAATACTCTAAAGATGTGGCTTAATTTCATAGGCTTTATTTTGGTAAGACATTCTCATTTTTTTATACTGTAGAGCCTGTTAAAAATATTTAAAGATAAATCATGTAGGACTGAAAAGACAGTATCTTGTTGCAAACAGAATTTGGTTTGGAAAGGCTTAATGTCCCACTGCCTGCCAGGATGCGTAAATCTCATAACTAGACAGCTGGATAGGTAAAAACATTAAACCCATTTAGAGGGCAATCTTTTTACAAAATTGTTTCATTAGTAAGCGTGACAATTTATATGATTGAGACACTTAGATGCTGTAAAGACAATGCGTTTTATCCAGGTTCACAAGGATGATTCCAGATTCATAATATTTCCTTTGATTTTTTTTTTTTTAACAGCATTTTTGAAAGTGAGGGAGACTCTTACTGAATTTGTGTTGACTTTTCAGCAGCATTAAATGCAGAAGGGTGTACTTCAGATTCAGTGCAGCAATCGCATGTGATGCTAAAAGGTGAGCAAGTGCATGGTTTTCCTCACAGTTCTCCTAAAAAAAGTGATTTTTTTTTTTTTTTCACATAAGGACAAACCCAAGTGTTTCCAGTAGCCTTTTATCCACACCTAACATACCCATTAGTGCCTGCTTTATTGTCTGAAATGCCTCTGGTTTCAAGAAAGCATTTTACCTAAAGCGAGAATACTACTTAAATATGTTCTATTGTATATTCATAGCTCCATTAGTCCTTCTCCAATTTAGCACATCAAAGCAAAGGCTTCATCACTTGCATGTGGATTATGCTAACATGAGTGACATTTGTAATCTTATAGGTCTGCAACTTAAGAAATGCTTTTAAAGTAAGCTATTAAATAGGTAGCTGTGCTTTACAAACGAGTCATATAATAGTTTATTTAAAGCCTTTAATGAACTTCAACCTCTACATCACTAAATGCTATACTACATTACTTACTAGAAGTTATTAACTATCTTCTTAGCACTTCTAGGTTATATTGGACAACCAAAAATCCGTACATGTTAGATTTAAATACTGTACCTTGAGTACTTATACTGAAAGAATATAAAAAGATGTCTGCAGTTTCACTAATACTTAAATGCCATATTCATATGACTTCAAGTGTGTTTTCAAAGAAATTCAAACAGCGCAATTTGAAGGACTCTACCTAAAGACTTTAATGCCAGATCAAAAAGCTTAGAAACTTCTTTAAAAAAAAAAGTACTTGCATTTAATTTAAAAAGTCATACATAGCTTCAGTATTTTTCTTACTGCATATGTCATGCAAGCATTCTTTTGTGTGTTCTGTTCGATACCGTACATTAAGTCATTTTTGTTTCTCTGCAAGAGGCCTATTTTTTCCCAAGCACTGAAGTATTAAAAGCAGAAATTCAGCAGACCTCCAATATACTAGAGGTCAAGAAGTAGGCTCTGAAAAGAATCTTGCTGTTAGTTGTTTAGACAGACAAATCTATAAATCAGCTTTTTGTGTATCAGCATCACTACCAAAGTAAGTCAAGCTCACTCTATAACCAGGCAAGCTAAACGGTGAACTCCTTCTTGAGAACAGTATTAAAAAAGAAAATATAATCATGATGTAGTTCAAATTTATTAGTCTCCTGTAAAAGTAGAAGTTACCAATATTGATTTGTTATGAATTGCAGCAGGGGCACCTTCTAGGTGCTTGCAATTCCCTGACCAACAGCATACCATACATGGTCCATTCATTCATTTGTTTGCCAGAAATGTGAAAAGTCCGGATTTTTTTCCTTAAAATTATTCTGCATTTATCTACCTGTCAGTACCTGAAGGCAGAAAATCCACTAGACAAATTTCCTCCCTTTCTAACCTTAGAGGTGGCTTTGTAGTTTCAATTTTTTTTTCTTTTTTCTCCTGGAAAACAGATTATATTTGAGATCATCTGGTTCTCTTATGAGAGCAAACACAACTTTATGTTGTTTAGATGAGAATAGCTATTGTACTACTTTTTGTAAGTAAGTACTCGATGCTGGTGCTCCGTACACAGCACCGACCTCTTTTTGCATTATTTGGACTCCTTGCCCTCTGAGGTAGCCGCACACACAGAGTGCTGCTCGCGCCCTCCCGCGCCCCTCCAGAGGGATCCCGTGCAGAGGAACAGAACGGGGAGCGAGCACGGCACCCACGTACCCACCACGGCTCACGGCGGGAGGAATTATGATAGAGGTGCCGCTATCAGGATCGAGAATCTCAATGAAAAATAAACACCAGCTTGAAGCGGTGCTCTGTATCCTTGCCAAGAGTGACACGGTTAAGCAGTTTAACAGATTCTTTACAGGTGTAAGACAAAAAAAATCTCCAAACCAAAAAGCTACTTTTAAAGATAATTACTAGGTAAGGTTCAGTTTCAGAGTAATGCTTTGAATGTAATTAAAAAAAAAAGGGGCATCAGAACTGCTAAAACCCATACTCACTTCAGTGTTTTTGTTTTACTTTTTTTATTATTTAAATACACCATACTAGAGCAAATGTCTCTGAAAATATCACAAATAAAAGATTTTTCTTCATTCAGCAAATTAGAAGTAGGTGAAAATTTCTACACAGTAGCTGCTATGAGCCTGACTTTTTTTTTTTTCATTTTTCTCTTTTTTTTTTTTTTTTTTTTTTTTTTTTTTTTTTTTTTGCCATGGGGAGTAGCAACATTAGGACAAAAACACTTACATGCATACATACATTGTATTTTACAGAGATACAATAAAAGTGTCTGTGATAGAATATCACAAAAGCCACATCTTTCCTTTATCTCATGTTCAGTTTGATTGAAACACATTTCCTTACAACACTTAAATATACAAAGAGCAAAGAGAATGTTGTTAAGGTAAAACACAGGGTACAAACTCTGGCCAGTGCCCTGCTAATTGTTAATGAAGGTAGAAAGCAGATTTCAATGCTTCTTTTAATTAGCTTCATTAGTCATCTTCCCCACCCGCCCCCCAAAGATGTCCTCCGGTGGATCTTTTTTCATTTTCTCTACAGTCTCCCATTAGCCCAGGTTCATGGAGTCCTTAATGTTCATATTCAGTCATTTTAATACACCAATAAATGTGGGAAGGGCAATCAAGAATAAAGAAGGTGCAATGGTATGGAGCTGGCATTGATGCTAGCTACAAAGGTGACTTGTCTACTTGGAGACATGGGATCCATCTGTGATGAACAAAATTTGAGATGAAGGCACGCATTCTGCATTACTCTGACCCTTTAGCAGACCTGTAAGAAATAAAAATGGGTATCTTAGCTAAAATGCTGAATTTGAGATAGGAAACTACACCGAGACTGCTTTTGTCTTTTTTTCTTATTCACTAATCTCTTTTTTATTAGATTACTTTCCAACTGTGACTTGATTAAGGCTTTCTACACTATCCATTCATACTGCGAATGTTTCAACTCTAAATAGCAAAAAGCAAATATTTTCTGCAGTTTCACTAAAAAGAGCAGATAGAAATTAAAAAAAAAAAAAAAGACAACAATAAATAAGTGTACTTTTTGGAAGCAAACTGTATAGTGAATAAGGTCGTTTCTCTGGGCCCCTTTTAAAACGGAAGAAACGTTATGCCAGGCCTTTGAAGAAACAAGTAATATGATCTTATAATTGGAAGAAATAGTGTGTAAAGCAAATAAGAAGTACAGCCAATATCCTCCCAAGGCAACTTTGGTTAATATGCTGCATTGCACAAGAGCTAAATATAGATATTTCAGGATTTTTCCCCCCCATTTAAAATTCCTCATCTGGTGTGTTAATGTTACATAAACATTTTAATATAAGAAGTCAAACATGTGCTTTCACACTGGTGTTAATGAATTGTGATAATTAAAAGTGTCTAACTCAATAAAAATCTAAACTTTCATGGATAAAGTAGAAATGAATGTCCATAGTCTTCAAATACAATCTGTTTGCAATTACCAAAATGAAATAATATATATTAGATTTTTTTATGGTTTTTAAATGACATTTTGCGCTTCCCAGGAAGTTCTTTTTTCACCCTTTCTCTAAGTTACTAAAAGCCTGAGGTCTATTAGTAACTGCAACCCCCCACTTTCAAGCTAATTAAAGCAGTAGAGGCTTGGAGGTTTAATTCCCCAGAGCTGAAGCTCAGTGTGAGAAAGGTAATTTGTCTGTCCAGAACAAAGATTAGGGAGCAGCCAGCAAGCATATTTAATAAATGAGCATCAAATATCTTCCACTATGGACACAGACAACACCAATTATGTAACTACAAGGGAATTGTTGAGTGATATGTAAACTAGGAGATTTTTAAGATCTTCGCTAAGAGATGTAATCTAACTCATACTTTATTTAGAAGTACAGAAGCTGGAGATCACTGTTCGCTGCGAACATTGCCAACCAGTGGAAAATTTCAGTAGCCAGTAATACTGCTGCAAGCAAGAACTGCTGAAATCCGCCCAAAGCCCCAGACCAGAGAGGATTCTGCCCAGAGCACAGTGCTGCCCCTTCAAACAGCCCGGCACACAGGGCCTCGCAAACGAGCCGGCACCAGTCACCGGGATGCGGTAACTTGGAAACTATAAAGGCAACAGTGATTTCATAACTGTCACCTTCATGAAAGCCACAATACAGTGTTTTTTTGTTTGTTTTAATTGCAGAGTACGTCTCAATCTCCTCATCTTAATAAAAACGCCCGTGAATATTCTGCTATGTCTATAATCTCTAGCGCCTGAATAACCTGGAGACTGATTGAGCTTTAATGTTTAATAAAGAGTATTCTATCTATTGCAGACAACTCCGTCAAAGTAGAAGAACGTTTTTAATTAGGGGCCTTACTCTGTTAAAAAGGCATCACACAAAACAATACTTTTTTTTGGCACCAACTCATTCCCTCAATTGTATTGTTTTTGGAGGGGGACTTCAAGTGCTCCCCAAATCCCTGCTGAAAAGTGGTAGGAGGACTTAACAGCATTTGCTACAGAGATATTGTAAAGGGAAAAACAAAAGCTCTAAGCTCTCTCCCCAGTTTCCTCCCTCACAGCTCTTGCTCTGCCTCCTCCCGGACGGGGCGGACAGCGCGCGGCCCTTCCTCCGCGCTTGGCCTCTGCTCCTCGGCCTCTGCAGTCCCGAGCTCTGCGAGCCTCGGCCGATTTTACTTCTCTTTTCCATGTTCCGTGTTCCTCATCATGTCTACTGCTTTTATGGAAACTAAATCATTTTTATGTTTTGCTAAGGCATAGTAAGAAACTGGTAAAACTAAATGACAATTTAGACACCTATTTGAAGTTACATTAAACTTTACATTCATAGAAGACAAGTGGATAAACCACTCTCTCAGCATGGTAAACTTTTTACTGCAGTGTATAAAGATGAATGGTTTTACCTGTATTTTGAAATGGGATACCTACAAATATTCATTTAACAGATTCACTGCTAGCTACTCTGTATTACAGATTTGTTTCATTAAAATTCACAACAGTATAAATCTATGAATCTTTAACTGTATTTGTACTTCCTTGAGGAGAGGCTGCACATTCTCCTCCAATCTTAATTATCTTTGTTCTGCCTAACTATATGACTTTTGTACTCAGCTCCCTCTTGTCACCTCAGTTGACAAATTAAGTAAATAAAAAAGGTCCATGTTTTATTTTGATGTAATTACAGTTACTGTATAGGACTCAAAAGAATACTTACTTAAAATTAATCAGTAAATTTATGCACAGAAAATAAAGCAAACATGGATATTGAAATTTAGCAACAGAATAAAAAAATAAAGAAATTAAGAACAGGTTTGCATTTTCTTGTACATATTTATCCACTATGTAAAAGCATTAAAAATTTTCTCCACATTACAGGATAGAGAAGCCTAGCATTTGTCCCAGATTTTTTTTTTAATCTTTCGAATTCGTATTTGCAGATAAATGTTATTTTTTGTGATCCTTACAGACATTAATGAAGTTCCTATTGTAAATCTATAAAGAATTACCAACTGAAGTGTGCACTTTTTGTTTCATTGCAATAACTCAGTGCTGTGTGATTGCCTGGGTTAATGATGAAAAAGTCAAATATACTATCAGAGCTGATGGAAAAATCTATCACCAATCTGAAATTAAAATTCATCTGTGGTCAATAAGATTTAATATCCATGCAAGTGGCGCTGTAAAGAGTAAATGAATCAATGTCATCAATACATAATCAGTATGAAATATGATGTGAATAAAATTATGTGCAAGAGTCATACATTCACTCTTTTCTGGACCAGGGTGGAATGAACAGTCTCTTAACTCAAGGTTGACAGTAATTGTTACAAATTAGGCACAGCAGTTATCAAAATGCACTCACTTGCATAGCTTTAGGACTTATTAGGGAGATTAAAATAGATCTAAAACTATCTAGTTTCAGGACAACTGTTGATCAGATTTTTTTTCTCCCCCTCCTTCTCTGTATGATTTGTATACTCCTAATTTACTCATTTGACTAGAGTTTACTCATTTAATCTAGAAACCAAGAACTACTGAGCACAGAGATCTTCAATCTCTAACTGTGCTATTAGTGTTATGGAAAAATAAGAAAGTAAGAGTTTTAAGTTATGAGATATAAAACAGACAAGAAAATACTTCTGAAAGGGTCCCCCAGCAGCTTTCCTCAACTACAACTTTAATATTAAGTGAAATACAAAGGCTTAATTCAGGAACCTTCTTTTCACAAGCATTTATTTCCTTATTAAGGGATCTAATTTTCCTTCCATAGTAACCTACACTCTTCTGGCCCTTAATTTCAAAGCTATACTATTATAAAATAAAATGCTTCTCTTTGTTAAGACAATTTGTAAGAGCGCATGTTATGCATTTCAATATTACAGATGAGGAGTTCAACAGCTATTCAGATCTACATGCCCAAACCTAAACAGGCTGACTCACTGTATACTTTACATATACGTATATTTAAAGGGTTAGTACTTTTGTCCCATACCTCATGCCTAAGTTAACTATGTTAAGCTCAGTTATTTAAAGGTGCCCCTTGGGGAGGTGGGGAGTATCCACTATTAGGCTGAAAGAAATTGATCTTCATTTAGCTCTAATAAAGCTTATTAGTAATTGTTGAGTATTCACCTTCTGGTCTGGCAGTAGTGGATTACTCTGAAGTGAATTCAAATGGCCATTGATGAGAGCTGTAGGTCTATCATGTTCACAAAATAAACTGCCATTGATGTAGTGAAACCGATCTCCCGGGACCAGGCGATTCCGGCAGGTAGAGCATGTAAAACACTGCAAAAGGAAAGCGACAGCAAGTGAAACTACAGCACAAATTAAGCATGCTGCAGGTTTGAAAATTACACTTCAGAGACTGTGAGTACAGTTGAGATATGGAGCTGCTTACTTTCTAGTATCTCCAAAACTGGCATTAGTCTTACCTGTTGGGACTACGCAGCACATAACTCAAGTAGAGTTTTACCGATTATGAGGGGACAAAGCTAAACACTCAAGGAAGCTTTGTAATATATACTCGTAGTTTTAGTTACCATTTTGCACTCTGTTCATAAGCAGGTGCAGACTTTACACAAAAGATGCAGGACACTACTAATAAGCTACTAAAAAATGATACAGAAAAAAAAAAAAACAAAAAAAACCTCACCTTAAGATGATAGACATTGCCCTGTGCCCTCATGACCAGCTCGCTAGCAGGAATGGACTGTCCACAGGCACTGCAAGCACCACTATTTCCAAATAACCTGAAACAGAGGTGATGATCATGAATAATTTAAAACACAAGAGGCTCTAACCATTTTTGCGCATCACTGCATGGTTTATTACACAACTATTTTAGACTTCTGACCCCGTCTTCCAACTTGCTTATGGGTTGTAATATGAAAAAGTGTATTTTTGTATAACAACTGGTAGCTTCACCCTACCTTGGATGTGGTTGCACAAGATTTAATCAGAAATATTGACTTACACCTCTAGAAACACAAACAATTCTGTACTACACACATTTTATCAGATTACTGGGTTCATCATAAAAAAAAAAAAAAAGATACAATTCATGACTGGAGTTTAAATGCATTGTGTCCTTGAAATTATATGAAGAACTCTTTTGTACTTTAATCATATCTTGAGATATGAGTCATCAAAAGGGTTAAGAGGATTTGATTGTATATCTAAGAAGACATCATGCTCAGTGTATTGAAACTCCAGTAAACCTCCATCAGTGCAGAGTTTCCATTAGAAACTCTCTGCTATCCAGGTTGATATATAATGTGTATGGGTTAACCTTTTCAATCATGGTGTCAACACTTTAGATTTGCCTCTGCTCATCTCTTTCATCCTAACCTTCTCTCTCTCTTGATAATGAAATGCTTGCTCCAACTTCCCTCTATCTGCTCCTGAGTCCACAATTTAGATTACTTCATCTCTGCTAGCAACAAACTGAATGAAATTTCGATTTGAGCAGAAAGTAATTTACCGGGATCTGGACCCATTTGTCATCATATCTCTCTGGGTGTTTGCTGTATCACTGCAGTTTTCCTATGCAATCAAATGAGACCACAACATCTGCCATGGGGGGGAACGTGCAGTGGGGGAGGGGGGAGAGGCACAAGAGTGGCGAAGAAAAATATATACGTAATTCTTCAAATCCATTTAAAGGCACAACATATCGATTCAAAATATAGCGCAATAATGATTACTGAGGTCCACTTTTACAGACGGTGTTAGCTACAACTAGAAAACCTTTATCTGCTTTTGCGCTTCTCTCGTTAATATTCACAAATATTTATGCAGAGGACCACAGTCTCTTCACAGTAGAAAAGGAAACTGAACTAGCTGCCTGGGTCACAGACCCACTTCCCTGCACGATGTAAAACACAGTAATAGGATTTACAAATTAACGTATTGGTGTCATAATAAATATTAATATTTGCATCTCTTTCCTGTCCAAATAAAGTCATAAAATTCTGTTTGTGTCAACCTAGGAGACGCATTACAACAGAATACCCGTAATCTGAATGATTGCAGTGTGCCTCTGTATAAAAATAATTGCTTTGAATTTTCTGAATCTGAGCTTGCAGAGGAGGCTTGTCATGTTCAAACTACTAATTTGCTGTCGCCACTTTATTGAAAATAGCCTGTAAGTTGTTATTAAATGTATCGACTGAACGACAGAGAGAGTAGTAAAACTGCCCCTTAAGATGGCTTTTAATAGGAAGCCGAGAAACAAATTTTGCAGCAGCATCGATTTGAAGAGTTCAATCAAAACTCCATTTCAAAACTAATTAGTCTGAGATCCACGACACATTGACACATTCTTGCAGAATCACAGTGGTTACAAAGGGAAAGCTGAACTAACACAGTGTGGGGACCTGCAGCCGGCAGGACTAAAGTGCCTAGAAACTTGGGCTCCGTCCCCGCGGCCTCTCCGGGTCGGGAGCAGGTCCGAGCAGCTCCGGGACACGCGCAGGTTACTCCAAGGCCTCACGGCGCGCCCGGCTCGCTCCCCGCTGTTGCTCCTCGAGGAGCGGGCACAGACAAGGCGCACGGGAAGCGCCTTCAGGGGCGGCAGCAAGAACCGGGCGCGTCTCTAGACCCGAGCGCCAAGAAGGCGCTCTGGGGTAGGGCGGGGGCGCAGGGACAAAGGTGGCCAGGGGAATCGGCAGCGCTCCCGCTCCTGGAGAGCACGGCCGCCATCAGCGTTTCCTCACAGCCCTTGGTACAACTGCACCAGCAACTAAAAATGCAGCTTTTTGGCAATACCGGTCTCATTGCACTGCTTTTCTTTTTTAAGCACTCATTTATTATACAAATCTCTCTGACTAGAAGTGGTTGTACACCTTGAACGCCTGTGAATTTTAACAAGCGGAGTTGAACTAATCCAGAAGCTTTCCACACATCCTAGGTTTTACCCAGCCACGCTTCCAGTACATTTCTAGGTTTTTGGGAAGCCACTTCAGCTGCAGCCTTCTGCTGAAATTCCTAAAATTGCTTGCTAAGTTAGACCAGCTTATTAAATATCCATCTACTACTTTGTATTATTTACCAGGACAGTTAAGCTTATTTTTCCCTCTCTGCTATTACAAACGGTTTGGTAATATCATTAACAGGAAAAAGGTTTTATCTTTAGAATAATGTTATTCCTTCCTAGCAGTAAAGGAGGTCCAGCATTGTAACTATTCTTTACTGAAAAAAGTTGTTTCACGTGGTTTCTGAGAGGCTGGAGAGCTAATTATCTAACCAGGGGGACTGTCCAGGACAGTATTTGATTTAAAAGGCTTGAGGCTTTAGGTGCTCAATTAAGTAGCTATCGGTCTCAGACTGGACTTTAATGGGCTCTTTTCTCTTTAACTGCAGCAATGGGTAGAGATACCCCAGGTCGGCCTAATTAAAGCCAGGGGACTCTTTAATTGTGATGACAGAATTGGTTTCAGTTTCCTCTTTGGGTCCTCAGTCCAAGAAGGTCATTAATATTTCAACATTTGGGCAATGCAATCAATCACAAACATCAAGAGGTTCCCTGTACGGACAAGGCAGTCTCTTCTGCACTGAGCACCGCTGTACTGAGCCACCTTAAACTCACTACCGTGTGTTCCAGCACAGCATTCCCCACACCCCAAATACACAAGTGCTTCTATTTCTTCTCCGGAACCTTCACGAGAGCGGGAACGAAGGCAACAAGAAATCTTTTCAGTCCAGTTTCACGTCTTGCTGCTCAAAATTTGGTATCTGTAGAAACACATCTCTAGCAAACTATGATAAAAATAAAAAGATTCCAAGTTGTTTCCCAAAGTGTGGAGACAGATCTGAATGCTCTAATTCCTGAACCCCATGGGATGTATTTGTGCCCACGAACACACATCCAAGCCCCCTCAAAGCGAAATGCACATCCAAAGCTACGGATCCAGAAGTGACTGGGTTTCTGTAGATTCTCTATATTTCATCTAAATTCTGCACCAGCTATATTAAATGTAAAAAAGGAAGGCAACGCAGAAATTACGCCTGGAGCCAAGTCCATTAAAGGTACTTCAGCATAACTAGAGCCCAAGCACCTTAAAAGCACCAGAAGCTATTGATACTTAAAAGGGGGGCTGTGCATAATGGCAAGTGCTGCATTAGAGAAGGGGAAGGAGGAAAAAAAAAAAAAAAAAA
>VZSV01000084.1:3029819-3041501 GCA_013398735.1 Nothocercus julius | reverse complement strand
GGCGGCGGGGAGCGGCCGGCTGCCGTGCGCGGCGAGGCGGGCCGGGTCAGGCCGCTGACTTGTTCAGGAATTCCCCTGAAACCGGCGAGTTCTGCTTAAAGATGAACGCCGCTGTGACACAGCTCACAGCTGCTACTAGTGCTCCGTGCCGATTTTGAAGGGTTGCGCTGCTGCAGTCGGCTGGCAGGCAACAGCGCTGCTTGTCATTCAGAAAGACAACGGCCTTTCTGGAAGAGAAGCTGAAGTGCGGCAGGAAACCAGACGTAACACTCAGTAATAGCACTAGGGAAAAAAAAAATCGTATTAAAAGCACGATTTTGAGGCCTAAGCTCAGCCCGCACGACAAGTGAAAGCCCTGTGTCCTGCAGCAACCCCGTCCCTGCTCCGAGCACGGCGGGTGTCCGTGGACGCTCGTGGACTTGCTGCCTGGGGACAGCAAGCGCCGTGAGCGTGGGCTTCGCGTCCTGCCAGGACAGGCCTCGCGCGGTGCCGTGCGCAGCACGTGCGGGCGCCTCGCCGCAGCCCAAGAGCCGGGTAAGCCGCACGCTTCCCGGCCCTGCTACACAACACAAAACTTCGCAATATTAGTTTCTTGATTCCAGAGCGCTGACGTAAGGAGCAGCCAATACGGTCGGCACTGCGGGATGTGGCTGTGGCTGCAGGACAGCGCCAGCGGCTGCAGGGGCACGCGGACCCCGTCCGGAGCCCTGCGTGGGGAGCGCGGCCGCTCGTCCGGGTGGCAGCGCTAATTGCTGCTGTCAGCTGCATGGTTTATGACTGCAGTGTGGCTAAATTACGAGTTCGTGCGGGTGCGCTGCCTCTCCACCGCCCAAGGCAACAAAATATTTTCAACCTGCTCCTGCTAAAGCCTCGCGTACAAGCGAGTTACTGCTACAAGCATCTGAAATTTCCCTTTGCCAGGAAAATTTATTTACAAGTAAATGCGTTTGCGCTAAAACGCCGAGCAACTTCCCGGTGACAGCCCGCCTGGTTAATCGCGTGTCGGTGACCGCGAGCCAGGTGCGCCTGAACCGCAGCGCCACCTGTGGGGCTCCCTCCTTCGTGCAGCCCGCGCCGGCAGCCCCCCAACGTTTATTTAAAATGTGCCTACCTAGGTAAAATGTACGTGGGAGAACGCAGCAAATCACAATGTATTCCGTTTGTATTGTATATCCACTACAATAATATTTGAGTAGCAGTACAGGTATGATTTAAATATAGGGGAACAGACTATTTGTGTCCCTGCAGAATCTATATGTTGAGGAGATGGGGAGCTCAAGGCACGCTTTTGCAGGGCGAGGGGGAAGAGGACCATCACTGTGGTTAGGAGTAAGTGGTGCATTTTTTTTTATCATATGTCTATGAAATATGTCATCTGGATGTAATCTCCAGATACATATTACATTTAAACATACTCAGCAGATTTGTCACATAGGATCTGTTACAATTTAAAATATATAAAGTAACAGGGCGTGCTATGGATAATCAACTATCACTGTTATTCTAGCTCTCTGACAGCTAAGAGCACAAGGATAGAGCAAACGCCAAGTTAAAACAAAGTCTAAGCTGTCTAATTATTTAAGGCTATAATGGCTGGAAGCTACCAAACCCAGGCTCCGGAAGAACCGTCAGCAGCTCTTCTTATTGGAAAAGATATCCTACCAAGAAACTGTGCCATAGGCAGTAAAATGTTTACTAGTCGTAGAACTGATAAGAAAAATGGGAATTACCTTCCGAAGGAGCAGAATTTTAAATGTCTTAATGACATTCTCCAAATACCATTATAATGTTCGTATCTTTTTCTGAAATCTAATCTTCACTAATTTTTGTTATTAATTTTAACAGAGGGAACCTTAACTGAGAGCATTTTGCACAGCAATATTTTTATAATTTTTCTTTTGTGCAGCATCTGCTGTTGCTGTTCTGTCATCTTCGTTATGTTTTTCATTGTCTATGTGCCATAATGTAATTAGTTAGTTCAACATCATCTGTGCTATTAGATGAGATGTTTCTATGGTAAGTTAACGTAGTTCTGAGTAATTGGTAGATTTCAGCAGTAGGCATGAATATATCCATCAACTTTAGGTGGATTTTAGTCCGCAAGATTTAAATTCACTTGGCATACTTCATCCTCGAAGACTGTTAATTTTGGCTGAATGGATAAAAAAACACAATGCAGGAGAAAATCTGGCTGCTTATATTGTGGTACTGTTGCAGTCAGGGAAAGGAAAGCATAAAATTGCTGGCTTAGTAGAAAGTTGCAATCTGAATGTCTGGAAAATGTTAGAGCTTGTGATCCAAATCATTCTTAAACCTCGGCATGCCACTAAGACAGCTGATAGCCCCGGATTCACCGGAGTGCTCTCTCCATTCATGAAAGGAGTCTTGGTTCTCTCCTTAAATACTGCATTCCTATGGGATCTCATCTGTCTTTTCGTTTCTTGTTAGAAATGTTGAGGCTGCCACTTCATTGTGAGAGCTTCCATGTTGCACTTCGCTGGCCTGGGTCTTCCAAACTCCACCTTTTGAAAAAGCATTTGAATTTCTAAGACAAATCTCCTAACTCCCAGTCTCTCTGGTAGCAGTGATGGAAAATCAACAGCCCTTCATTATTTTAAAATAATACATCCTTTTACTAGCATAAGATCTTCCGCTTTAGGATTTTAAACAAATTAAAATTGTGACTGTTAAGTATTAAAGTGGGATATCTAATGATATGGGAAAGTGTGCATCCCCATCAGTGGAAGCTGTGAAGAATTCTGGACAGCTTGACTCTCAGTTTTCTTTCTCAAATAGCACAGTGTACTTTTCAACTCCCACAGCAAGATAACTCACCTTTAGGTAAATAAGCATAAATTTTGACTTGCTGGTAAACACAATGAGTAACATTATTTGCAAGAGTCTGGTTCCTTGGAAGGTCATTAGTAAGAATAGTTCATTTAGATGAGAGTTGGTAAGGCCCTTTTATCACCACTGTATCAATAACAGAGGACAAATAATATAAATGTCAATAATTATAGATACATATTTACATTAATAATGGAGACCACTTAAGGATGAGCTAAAGTTATATTTGTAATGACCTCATATAAGTAAAATTTCTTTTGAAAGACTTGATAGATTATCATTAGCCATGCATAGCTTCAAAAGTGAGTTTGGTAACTAAAGTCAAAGACATAGGAGCTTGAAATGATGTGTCATCTATGTTTTAAATTAAAAGTCTCTAAAGGCCACTACATTATGCATCTTTAATAAGAAGTTCAGTATATAAAACAATCTTGCAACTAGAAATGCTATATTCATCAGAATCTAGTAAAACAAGGTACTTTTTAAGCACATTAGCCAAAGATATTTTGATATTCTAAAAAATATAGTGATGATTATTGTGATCATATATATATATCTGTATATCTGTATGTAATATTTTGTCACAAATATAAATATATAGATTATTTTTACAATTCAGGTGTCACTGTCTTTAAAAAGGAAAAAAATATTTTTTAACATACTTAAAAATATTAAGTTTATTTGGAACCTACCTTTAAGGAAGAAAAATATGTTCTTTTCTTCATAAATACTTTTACAGAATTTAGATTAGATGTTGCCTTTTTCACCAGTCACCACAATAAATTGTCATATTAGAGGACAGAACAGCACAATTCTGGCCTGCGTAAAGACCCAAAATCTTTGGGGTAAGAGTAGCCTATATTCTACTTTATATTTACAGAACAAAAAAGATCAATCAGTTGGGATTAAAAAAAAAAAACTAATTCAATTGACCAAAATGCCCTTACCTAATGCAGAAGCACACATTTATAATGCCATCATTTATGCTTCTGAACATAAATCATACTTTATAACAATATGTTTTCGTTAAATCACTGCCACTTCTTTTCAGTCAGAATTCACTTCAAAAAATTTCAGCAGAGAATAAACTTGTCTTTTTTTTTCCCTCTGAGATATGAAATCACTCAAACATATTAAATATTTTCTACTTAGAGCTGACCATTTTTTTTCTTGTAGCCACTTTTTAAACTTTCATTTGTCATAGGAACATTTTTGGAACAAAATAGCTGTACTTTGGTATGATATCTGAAAAGAGTCTTATGCAGAAGTTTATAAAACAATGTTCTAGAATAATTTGTTACAATGAAAAATGAAAATTCTAGCCTTTCTTAACTTTTTAATTAATTAAGTTTAAATGTGCACAATGGTGTCCACACATAATGCATTTGGGATTGTATTTAAAGTCTTTTCAAAGCCTTGTATCCAGTAGCAAATCCTATGTCATGAGAATATCTGCATGTTATCAGTGCAGCCAGGAAATGAGTAATTCTATACTCTCACTATAACGCATTGCCATGGAAGAGTACATATGATATCCATGTGAAGTCCTGATAAATTCTGAATGATGCTGTAATTCATAGCAATCAGCTACGACTGATTTCTTTACCACCTATTTTGCACCCGTATGCCTGTGGAGGCACATTGGCTTCATTGGCTTGGGCCATTCTCTCCCTAAGTCTTCAAGGGAAGTCCACATCCTGGCACTGCAAAGGATTTTGTTGTGTGATGCATTACCTATGAGAAGGTATAGTCTTAGCTAATCTTAGCTAATATATCTAGGTCCTTTTTTTTTTTTTTTTTGTGATTGATTTTGATACAAATTTCAGTATTATCCATTATATCAAAAAGTCGAGAGGAAGCAAGATATGGAATAAGAACAAATACAGTAAAGGGATTTCCTAATGACATTACCTTTTATATTTAAAGGTTAGCAGAACAGTATGAGAAAATGGAGGATTACAAAAATAAAGAGGAAGAGCAGCCTGGCTACTTGTGTCTGACAGAAATGCCTCTATCATATTTGATTTAAAATTTACATAGATGCCTGTAGTTATGACACAAATGTCACTCTAAGTTCACTTAACTGGACATGAAACGATAATGACAAACAATCAGAATGACAGTTCTCCTTCTATTCTGCAGTTAGGTTCATCATATCTCAGTCCTGCAAGATTCCTTCTGTTCACTCTGATAGATAAATGTGCCTCTGTTATAATGATTTCTCTGTTTGACTCGTCGCAGTCTTGCTTTCATGAAGGGTTATGCAAGTTTCTAAGCTTTCTATTCAGGATTTTAGTTCCACCACTTACCAAAGCAAAGATTTCTTAGATAAAATTTTTAAAATTAACTCTTCAGTAGTTACTTCACTGATGTAATGCATTTTTTAAATGTTTTCTTGCATAAGAATATTACATTATTTTTAATATAAAATATAGCCCCCTACTTTTCTTAAATTGTTTTTCATAACTGGACTGACTACTATACTCCATGACAATAACTCTTTTTATCATTCTACTATAATTCAGTAGCTTTTGTTGTCTTATAAACAATCTTACAATTAAGAGCTAATGTTAATGGAATAGATTGTTGTCATAGGATAATGGTTTCCTGCTGCTAGATAAATGCTGTGGCAATGCTAGGACATTTATTGAAAGTAATAGTGAAGACAAAGCTAAAGATTTATTTTTAAAGCAGGTGCCATGGTTCCAGTGACACCATTCTGTTACAATTGTTTTATTTCTATTATACTAAAAGACTGATGAAGATGGCATCCTTTTGCCTGATGTATGCCCGAGCGGCAAAGAGACTGGCTCGCTTTGCTGTGTTGCACTTGCCTCGTGGAAAAGATTTATTGTTTGGCTCATCCAATCAGAAAAGAGTTTATCCATTAATTACAGATTTAAAATACATTGTATTTCTGTGAATAAGATGGAGCTTGATGCTTTCTTTTACACAAGTAGTTGGGCAGAGTTTAGAGGAGGAAAATGAGGCCCTACAGTGCTTGTTCCCGTCTCCCCCCAGGCACCCCTACGTCCTCTGTGCTGTCACAGGGACGCTGCCCTGGGGAGGGTGTCACTATCCATAGCGTATTCCCCTCCTCCCAAGTGCCACAGGTACCCTGTATGAGTTCCTTCGATTCTTCCCTGTCTCCCTTATCATTTTTCACAAGAGGATCTGTCGCAGCATTAGCAGAAGTGGCAGCACTTGTCCTACCAGAATGTTCAGGGGATGGAGAGGAAAGGTTTTGACTAGTTTAGTATTTCCTCTGTTCTTGAGTTCACAGAATCTTAAAGTTTTGGAAAATATGCCCTCTTCCTCTTCCATGTCTTTTAAAACTGCTCACTCCTGAACTCTCCAACAGAGAACTGTGAAAAACAAAGCTGGTAAAGTTTCCTAGGCATTCTTATCTCCTCTCGTGAAACTGCAGTAAAACACCTAGATTACCCCAGGCATCCCATCTCATGCATAGTTGGAGATGATTGTCAGGAAGTGCATGGAATCCATTAAAGTCAACAAGCTCCCCCAGACAGGTACGGCCCAATTACCTGTTTTAGGCCTCAACATATCATTTGTCTTTTCCTTTGAATTGTAGAGCACCTTCAAACACTTCCCTATTCCAAGTGGCAGAGTTATAGCTATACCAGTTTAAAGATAACCCATGTATAAAAAAAAAAAAAAAAATCCAAAACATGTTTAAAGTGTTAAATGCTGAAAAAAAGCTTAAAATGGTACAATGACTTATGTGGCCATGACATCCCTGCTAAGATTTCCTTAAGAAACACTAATTTTACTAGTAGGGGCTAAAACCTTGTTATCAAACCAGCAATTCACTGCTCCAAGGACTTACACTCTGAGCAGCCCACAGCACAGCTCTGATTAACTTCTAAGGGCAGAATGCGAAAGCAATAAACACCTTTAAACTCTTCTTGACCCCATACACATCTAAAAAATAGGAGATCAGTAAATGCTTGAATTTCACTTTGACCTATGTGCAGACATTCTAACTCTTCAGTTTTGAGTTAAAAAAAAATCCTCATACTAATAAGCAGGAAAATGCTACAGCACCTGTGTCAAAGAACTAGCAGATGAGGATGGTCATCTTAGTGAGCCTATGTATTGATAAGAAGGGGGCACCGAAGAGAGCATCATGGAGATAAGCAGAACGGGAGACCTGTGATCCAGCCAGAGTGAACTTGGAGCCTGCGAGGTCCAGGAGCTCCTTGAAGAGCACAAGCACCACGGAGCTCCGCCCAGTACATAGTCTACATCTCCAGAGCAGCAGAGTATCAGGCTTGATTTGGTAATTCCTGAGCTTTCCACTACCAGTCTCCTCTCTGAAGGCTGGGATTCTTAGGAACGTTATGCGAGAAAGGGAGAAATTCTAGCTCTTTAAAATGCTGGAGTTACTTCTTTAAATACATTTAAGAATGTGATTGCAAGTATTGTAAAGTCTTATGATTTTATTAAAATATTTGGTGTATCTATTTAAAGTCTCAGGTCTAGAATCAGGATTTTTATAGAAATCTGTCTTGGGTTTGTTGTTGTTGTTTTGAATAGGAGTTGTTAGTCTTCCTGACTAGATAAAAACAATAATTGTTAAGGATCAATGAGAAAAAGACTATCTTGTAGAAAAAGACTATCTTACCCTGCCTGGTGTTTTATTTGAAAGTTGACTCCTCATTTGATCTAATAAGTAGTGAGTATTTGGGATTTCTGAATTTTTGGGATTGCCAGTACAGTAACCAAATGTCTTCACAGCACTTATTAAATCTTCGCAAGTAATCCTCTTCAATTCCAGGAATTATTAAATCTGTTTTGTCAATAGGCTTCTCTGTATCACACAGGACTGCACACAATCAATCAATATTTAGCTTCCGTATCACATACTGCTCCCACAGAGGGCCAGAATTCCCCAAGTATTCTGTCTAAAAGCCAATCCCCAGTCTCCTGCAGCTCATTTGACTAAGGCAGCTATGTACATCCTGGCTGGATCAGGCCCAGATGCTTTATTTCTATTACATGAGATGATTAATTATGTGGTTTCCTTCTGTTTGTCTGATAGACGCTGAGGTAAGAGAGTTGCTTAGTGCACTATTTTTAAAAAGCTGCTTTTGATAGCCCTGAACAGGCCCGAGTTGTGTGCTACAACTAATCATAAAGCTACTTACTTGGAAATGTAATGCTTGTTAATACTATACTGTACTTTTATAAGCAAACTCATTTTTGATTGGCCAGAGTTTAGCTATAATCAGTAATTAAGGGTCAGCCATCCAGTAAACTCATTAGTTTACACCAATTACATTTGGTACATTTGTAACTAATGATTCCAAGGATCAAGCCATTTATTTCTAAGCTTTCAAAGTATAATTATTCTGTAAATCAGATAGAGTGTAAATCTTTTCCATACGTTTTGGTTGGTAATTGAAAAATAAAATGGTTTCCAAATGTATTCTCTGTCCAGTTTTTGTTCTGCAGTAGATCTCTCTAGGGACTCTTTAAAGTATATGGAAAAGGTGATGTCAACAGAAGTGTACGCTGAGCAAACTGAGACAGGATTAATTAATAGAGATGAAAGAAAATCCACCCCCTTGCAAATCATGGTCCAGGCCTCAACTTGGACATCACACCTTAAATGACAGTTTACAGTCCTGAGCATGAGTCACATAGATTGACAAGTGTTCAAAACAGGGGAGAATTAAAAATCCTTTATGTTTCATGTATAAAGACCTTTCCAATATGCAGTCTTTAAGATGGTGTAATCTCTGGAGCATTTTGCTTTGAAGTTTAATATGTAGTTCCTCACATCCACATAACATTTTCAACACGTTAAACAAATTAGTCTCTGGTTACAGAAGTTTTCAGACATTTACAAGTTGCTGTTTAACTAAATTTAATATGTGCCAGCAAAGTTGCTTGTGCACTTGTTCATTTAGAAGAATGCACTTTTGGAATGATTAATAAATAAGCCAGCTTTTCCTATGCCTTCAACTTTGGTGTTTATTTGAAAGCAATCTACTTTAAAAAGACATTAATATCCCTAGAATTATTATTAGAATAATTGCTTTCACTCTTTTTGGAACACACATTTTTTCTCATTTCCCTTCAGCACAGACAGCTTTCCACTCAGATATAAACTTCCTATTATTATTCCCCACTCCCCACCCCAAAAATGAAGAATAGAAATTATACACTTTTCACTAAGGAATAATTAATTTGTCTCAAGTATTAGAACAGAGAATTGTAGAATGACTTTGAATGGTAGTCTCTGAGGAGTAGCATTGTTTGTTCTCTTTGGTCTTTAATGAGCTTTAGTAAATGGCCAGGAAAAATTACCTCCTTTCTGTAATATGAGAGAAGCGAAGAATGAAGGAAGCTATAGAATCCCTAGGAGAAAAGGAAGCAGCCAAACACACACACACACACACACACACACACACACACACACACAGCCCGCTGCACCACATCACTTCCAACAGTTAGTGTTTTCCTTTGGAACTGAGCACTATAGCTCCATTTTTTTTTTTCCATTATAGTTAAAACATATAATGTCTCTAAGACTTTTGTAGGAAAGAAAACTCCTGAATGTCTCCCACATACTGACAGAGTCTGGCTTATGTTGGGGGACAACTGCCTATAGCTGAGCTCTGGAAGTCATTCTGGCTTCCCCTGCTTTGGCATTGATTTTGCCTTTTAAGATGCTTTAGTCTATTTTTGTTGTATTTCCACCTTTAAAAGCAATTTCCCTTACAGTGCCCCAGTCTGCTGCCCTGTCTTTTTTTAAAAGACTTCTTTCCCCTGCCACCCCATTCGCACTGTCACTGCTGTCCAGAGTGGTAGCTGCGGTAGCAGTGGCAGGTGCTTGCTTCAGGTAAGGACACAGATCTGTCACCATGGATAATACAGTATGTTCAGAAGGACCTTTTACTTCCCTTCTCTCCAGCCTCCACAGATTTCCTCATCTCCTATTCCCGTAACTTATCAGTGGCAGTTGCCATTGCTGCTTTGGGGTGTGAGACAAGCTGGTCCTTAGCAGCCAACGAGAGCAGAACAGCCTGAAAAGATCATGTGGAGCAGAGGCTCCCTCCAATCCGTCCTGTTGGAGCAGCTCTAGTTTGTATGGAATAATTAGCTATTAACAGGATTGCCATGTGTGCTTGCTCTTGGAGCAAACTGAGCACAAGAAACCCAGGCTCTGTTACTCCCATCCAGTGAATACTTCCATAATTTTGTCTTAAGTATTCACTGGAGCAGGGCTTCACAGATATGTTTTCCCCACCCAGGTGAGGGTTTCCTCCATGAGGCTCTGGGCAAGCTCTCCCACTCATGGAAACGACTCCAGGCACAGTCCTTACAGAGCAGTTTATAAACTCCCAAATTCCCTGCTAATCCAGGGGCCAAGAAATTCAAGTTCAATCCCCTCAGGCAGAGCCCTGAACTGAATACAGGTTTCCCGTATCTTGGATGAATTGCACCAGCTAGTGGGTTGAACCACAAAGGCCTGGCAGAAAAATAAACAAATAACGGACATAGGTAGAAGGAAGGGAGAGGGGCAGAAGGCAGCAGCACTATTTGTCTTTACCCTGCGAGAAGACCTGGCGCCTGGGAGCGGTTCCTAGGCAGAGGCAGAGCGAGCACGGTGAGGAGCTCTGGGAAGGCACCGGGTTACGCTACCTCAGCCTGACCGTGGTGGCTCTGGACCATGGGAGGTGCTCTCATGGCAGACATCAGATTCCTGGCTAGATCTCAGGGTCACAGGCAATGCAAAGAGAGATGATGAAAGTGGGTAGAGCTGCCTGGACCTATCCCAAGTGCTTAGCGAGGAGATAAAAGTAAAAAGCTGCTGCCAAAGCAAAAAAAACATTTTTCTCCATCATGGGCCTTCTCAGTGCAATTGTTAGAGAACAATAACTGGAGAAAGATGTTTGAAGGACAGGCAGGAGGCGGTGAGGACAGGGCTAATAAGTGAGGAAGAAACATTGGAAAGGAGACAGAAAGAAAGAAATGTAAGAAAGTAACAGGAGGATTGGACAAAGAAAAAGGAAAAAGCATGACTGACCGAATTACTTCACCTCTCATTTCCTCAATTTTCTGGCAGTAAAATAATAACAATAAAGACAAGCACAGAGCGCTTCAGTGCCTTTCAAGTCCATAAATATTAAGGAGGCATTTAAATGTCCTGTTGATTAGTACCATGTTAAGAAGAAAGCAGCAATATTTGAAGAATGTTCTGACAAGAATGAAGCATTGGCACCAGGAGGAAAAAAAAGGGAAGAGGGCTTAAGTGCTTCACTTCATATATGTAACTCACAAACCTAAGTATTAACCACACCCAAGCATACTTAAGCTTTTTTAAAGCAGAAAAGACTGGACCTATTTGAGACCAGTATGAACACATGGTTTAAAGCATGCAGCCGTTCTTTCTTCAGTAAAAACCTACTGTGACTCCTATAATTTATTCCTCCCAAGATTCATTTGAACATCTGCAGTATCATTATTTGAGTTTGTTATACTATTAGCTTTAAAATTTTATAAGCCATACAGTAGGATAGGTGACAAGTTGAAAAGTTAAGGAGGGTTAATTTAGAAGTTTTAAAGCAAAGCTATTTTTGAGTTATACAAGCGCAGAAAAGCATCTGAATCTAAACCTCCATGGTTACATTTAAATAACTCAGAAACTGCTGAAAGGATTTTCTTCAAACTTCACTCAAGACAAATCCCTCTGGGCTAAGACCAAGCATGAGAACTTAACTCAAAAGGTAATTGTTGTCTGAAGGGAGTTTTCTTCTCCCCTCCTCTCTTTTTTTTTTTTTTTTTTTTTTTTTTTTTTTTTTTTTT
>VZSV01000084.1:2960912-3020879 GCA_013398735.1 Nothocercus julius | reverse complement strand
ACATTTATTTTTAAAAGATGTAAATATATATATATATATATATATATATATGTACACGCACACACACACATATTGTCTCTTCTGGAAAGCTGTATGCTCCCCTTGTTTCTCCGCAGTCCCTACACAAGTGCTGTTTCTGTGGTCCTGAGAGTAAGAAAGCACTTGAGGAGGTAATCTTGAAAGACCTCTTTCAGGTTTCACACCATCGGGCAAGTCATTCCTGTCATCTACCACAAGTTCAGATTGTCATTTTCTTCTCTTGTGGCTGGGGGAAATGCACCTGCAATTCAGCTAAAGCAGCACAGTTACTCGCATATATAATCTTAGCAACAAAGTCGCTTATCCCAATATGTGGCTGAATTCTTCAGAAGAGATCCTGTTCCTCCAGGTGCCTTTGACTGCAAGGAAACCTCTCCGGGTGGATCTATAAAGCAGAGAGCCACCATCTGAATATAATTGCAGCCGATGGGAAAGAGCGATCCCGGGCCATGCTGGACGAAGCGGGGCATGGAGGGTACCCAGGCCAACCCAGGGAGGTAGATTTGCCTGGACTAAACTTTGTTAGCACTGTGCTTCTCTTCTACTGCTCAGCTCCTTTCGGTCCCTTCTGCCCTGCACTGTGCTGAGACCATTTGCTATCGGGGCCACAGAAGGGCCCTCCAGACAAAGCACTGGCACTCATATCAGTAACAAATTTTTGTTCTTTTTTTTTTCTCTTTTGCTTCCTATGCAGGCTTCACTTATTATATTCTACCCTACCTTTGCCAGGTAACACGGGAGATTGTTATCTAAAAATTTTGCTGAATTGAATTTGGGCCATGATGATTCCTCCACACCTTCATCACAGGAAAACTCATTCCCTGTCCTTAGCTATACGGAGGATGTAAACAAGGTTTCACTGAACACTCCTGAGTTTTATGTCTTTTCCTTAGACCTTCAAAGGAATATACCAAACAGAAGATAACAAAGAAACTCTGTGAAGTCATGGAGCAAAAAGAAGTTATTGCCAAATAATCCCTGAGCATCCTGAGGTGGTTTCCACAAAGAAAGCAGTGGGGACTCCTGAAAAACAGCTCCCATATACCCTTATTAGGAATGTGACACCAGTACTTTCACAGCTAACGCTATGAAAGGCTGCTGCAATGTTCAAAGGAACTTTGGTAAGCTAATATTTCTCTTTGGAAAACAAAAGTTACCACTAAAGGGCTTATAAAAAGTAAAAAACTTCCACAACCTTGAGTCTCTGCAGGCAGCCAGTACATGCAAAATGTTGTCCCCAGTTTAAATCCTGTAGCTGTTTCACATTTTTGACATTGGGAGGAGGACATTTGTAGTCAGGTAGTTATCATCAGATTAATATTTAATGTAAGCAGCTGAATAAGTACAATACTGTGATGGAGATCTTTACATGCACCTACGTCAGGGAATTCAAACCCGCAGTTTCTACAGCAGCCGTGATTTGGCCCCCCATGCATTGCAGATTGTTGGACAACACCGTAGACAAGGAAGCATCTCTGTATGCCATAAGAGAGAAACCAGCCACTGTACTAAAGGCCAACTGAAGTTTTAGATGCCCCCAAAGGCACATTAAATTCCAGTTTTATGGTTTTAAGACCATTCACTAACCTGACCTGGCCTTACTTTATCTGAAATTAATTTCTTCCTAATTTTGTATATACAATGTGCAATACAGTGCAATAATGATGACAGTTCCATACTTCCATACCTTGTATATTTTGATTTTATGCCCTGACATCCTGTTAAATATAGTACTGAGTTTCCTTTGGAATTAGTTTTAAAGTACATGTGGGAGGCGGAAGCAAACTCCCTGACTGCCCTGGTTCCTTGTGTGAACAAGGCAGTAAATACAGATGTGGAACTCCATATTCATGCCTCAGCACGGGCACGTCTTCAGTGTCGCACCTGCAGGTATTTATATGATCGCACACTGAAATAAATGCAGCGTGTGTGGGTGTGTAGAGCTGCACCTGTACATATAATGAGACATTCAAATAAATTCACCAAGTTTTGTTGCAGTCCCACTAGACAGAACAGCCTTGTGCGCTTCAGGAGCTGTAACCCAATGGGGAAACTCATCTGTGGACCAGGCAGGACCGCCCTGTTTACCCTTCCCTGGCATTCACCCAAGAAGGAAAACCCACTCTTCTGTTGCTGCTTCGTTGCTTTTCTTTCTAAAGACCAAATCCTGCAAACCATCTCTGTGCCCAACTTCCACCGAACTGAAAGCTGAACCTGGGTATTTCCTAAGTGTGCTTTGCACTTTGTGCCCTCTTCAAAAAAAAATGGACTTTAAAAACGATCATGCTGGCTTTCCCAGGGAGGCAGCCACTAACTCCAGAGTCCTGCACTGGCATGGATATATTAAACATCTTGGGACTGGTTTTGAGAGACCTCTTCCAGGCAGTGAAAGGAATAAACCTAAAATTTCGTGGTTGATGTGCACTGTAGAGGCTGCTATGTGGTGTATTTAGGATCCCATTACACCAGTACACGAGGAGCACAGACATTGTCCTCCTTAATTTACAGAGGAAGAAACAGAGCCAAGATGCACAAGTGAATTGCCTAAGCATCAAACATAAGATGAAACTTTGGAGCCCCTCCACTTACCTGGGATTTCAAGCCTCGAAGTTAATTAAAGCTCCTTAAACCCGAACAATTTCCTGCCAGAATGGGTGGGAATATCATAACTGATGGTAATGGAATACAAGAGAAAATTTGAAGAAAACTAAGCCAGTTTCATCATGCAAAAGTGCCCTCACTGTGGACAAAATAACAACTGTGATTCTGTCATAATATTGTCATAGGAATGGAGAGTGACAAATCTTGATCCAGCAATAAACTGTAAAACTGGATAATTTTTACTCCAGGCAAGGGTTTAGTTTCAAGTTTACAGTCAGCATCTTTATCTGCCTAGGAACAAACACAAAACCTGAACACAGTGCAATGTGGACTGGGGGTAGAACTGGACTTTAAACCCTTTTACTCAGAAATACTTGGACATTGTGTGGTAATTCCATCTTCCCATGAAGACATGAAGCCTGCATATCTGCACAAGTTACCAGGAAATAGCAATGATAAGAAGTGCAAGTTATTCTTTCATACTATACAATCAGGTTCAGCATTTCCTAGTGGCAACTGGCAAAAGAGGAAATACTGCCTTCGTCTTTGGGCCAAGGGACTGTGAGAAAAGATACAGATACTCCTGGTACAGTAAAGATACTCCAGTCTGATTTTTGCCAGTAACTTCAGCTAAATCAGTCAATTGTTCCATGCTTTAGTTAACACATCCACACCATAGGTATTAGAGCAACAAAAATCTGCTTATTAAGATTGGTTTACTTATGCTTGGAAAATACTTTGAACTTGTCAGAGAAAAGACCTTATGTAAGAGTAGTATTGTTCACTTCAAACTCCTTATGGTATTCTACCAAAAATTAGAAGGTCTTTTTGGCCATTTCTCAGGTTTACTGTATCCATGAGGTTAACTACCTCAAAATATTTCCTATCCACAAAGAAAGAGGCTCCCTCTCTTCCCAGCCACAGCTTCTGTTTCCCTTTCCCTTTTGCTGGATGCTTTGGCAAAAGAGAGATTAGTTTTGTTTGTGACATTTACTGGCGTTGGTTGAGCTGACATCATACAGTCAACGAGAACAAGTATTTATACTTCTATTATGCCTTCATTGAACTGAACAAGGTGTTCAACAGGACATTTTAATTATAATCCCACTTCTAACAGCATGAGTAAAGGTGTTTAAAAAACACAATCAAGCATGAAATAGAACAGTAAACATGCCATTTCAATTACAGAATTATGTATAAGCACATCCTTGCACAGCACAACATTTGAAGACTGCAAGAAATGCTAAAATGCTATCTGAAACCTTGAGAGGTTTTGTGCACAGCGCTGAAGGAGCTGAAATGCTCTCATTGCACTCTTTTGTGCACTTGCACTGAATTTTTGACTCCAGAGAGAAAGTCACCCAGTCCCAAATGGACAATTTTTGTAAAGATTTCCACGGAGGACAATTAACCACAAACTGTTTTGCTTTGCAGTATCATGTAAGACACTTGCTCTGTTTCAGGAGCTGCTTTTTGCTCCCTGGCCCAATGGTGCTGACGTTGAGAAGCAAACGCCTTGGCAGAGTCCTTGCTACCCTCTCGCAGGACAGCTTGGCTCCAAACTGCTCTCTACCAGCAACGCAATGGAGCAAGTCCTGCAACATGTTCATAGCTACAAGTGGCCCACCAGAACCTCCTGGGCAGCTGTGTCCTT
Organism: Nothocercus julius; assembly: GCA_013398735.1. NCBI lineage: Eukaryota > Metazoa > Chordata > Aves > Tinamiformes > Tinamidae > Nothocercus > Nothocercus julius. The sequence goes on along the minus strand of VZSV01000084.1, from coordinate 3,016,585 downwards.
CTGGGTGCAATAGCACGCTGGGCAGCCCTGAAAGTGCTGTGAATTTCCTGCACAATAGATCTTCTTTCTGGAGCGCAGCCATGGACCCAGTGGCCAGTGTCCTATCCCAGCACCACGAGGACCACTGGCACCCTGCTGCTGGCAGGAGCAGGGTTTTCATCCCTGGCCCAACACTGTGCACTCGAACTATGGCCTGTCTCAGGGAACTCTGCCTATCCTGTTTTACAAAGAACAATCAGGGGAACATATCAAACTCTAAAGTCATACCTGGCAACAACTGTAGAGCTGCCTGCCCGGGGCAGAGACCCTCACTCCAGAAATTTCTGAGTAAGTGAATGACACCTCACTTTGGCAGGACTCTCAGATGAACCAACTCTCTCCAGTGAACCAACACACACTGCTTTAGTAATGCGCCAAGGTCGTCACGAGACAGTGCTGCACCTCAGGGCTTTTCGGCACTCCAGGCACCATTAAATTTGGGGGCCTCAGTAATTCAGGATGGGGACAGGACATTGTGAGGAGGCCAGCATGCAGAGAAGGGCCTCAGGAGATGGGAAGTCAGTGGGCACCACAGGAGCAGCTGGGAACGCGGTGAATATTTTTACCAAAGCATGGCATGGCCAAACTACCCAGCCTGTCCTCTGTACCCACTTGGGAGAGCAAGTTTCCTCACACAACCCCCAGGGAGGAGAAAACTGGAGCCATTTAAGTTTCTGTCGTACAGATTAGACTTGAACCAAAGCTGGGTGCGTTACGTTCTCAAAGACATCTGGAGATCATAATGTAAAATTTGGAGCTATCTCACAATCTGGACTATTATCTTTTCTGCAAATGGTACTGTTCTGTTTAGTACACTATGCAATTGTCCATGGTATTGAGTCATCTTTTAGGAGACCTGACCTTGCAATTACTCTGTTATTGTAATTTGAAATTAATAACCTTCTCAAGTATTTCATAATCACTTAGATGAACCTGAAAATACAGCAAATAAGTAGGAACATTTAGGAATCAGTATTTAATAATCTACCAAATATACCTGTAAAAACATTTCATTAACAGAGAACTATACTGGTGATTGCAGATGTTAAGTAACACAGACAGCATTAAAGGTTTGACTGCTCTCCCTTTTTTTGAAGGAACACTTTCTTACTCTTAGTAGGATTTTAGATTTGAAGGAAAAACTCGGCATATTTTTTCCATTTCTGGAAGAACTTGTCTTTCTCAAAATGCCAGATCACCTCATTAATAGAAGCCTTGGTTAGCTTGCAGATAGCTGGCAGAGGTGTTTTGTTGTGCTTGTTTCCACTCCATTTTTTCCCTGCTATTATGACTAAGTAGAAGTAAAAGCGTAGTTTTCATTGCCTTTAATGAGACCAGAATCTACTTCTACTTCGTAGTTATTTTCCATTCTTTTCTTGGCACCATACTGAAAGACATGTGTGAGGGGAGACACATCTGTGGGGTAACTTGGCAGTGTGGATACCAAAAGCCAACAGTAAATGTAAATAACATATTTTTGACTAGTTATGCACATTTAAAGGCCTTGAACAACTTAAGAGAAGTTTGCTATATGGAGAATTCATTAACTGAGATTTAAATTGGGAAAGACAGAAAAGGTGGGGATATCCAAAATTTGGGACCCAGATTTAACTTCTCACTACTTCAAGCAGATCAGCTAATGGAGCAAGTCCTAAAGTTCAGTTATTCTAGAAGGAATGTGTATGAGACCTACCTGGTTCACATGTCTTCTCCTTGAATGCACCAGCTGAGCTGGAGAAAAGCCTGTACCTGCTTCTGCTACATTTCAGAACTGCCGGAGCCAGCTGTGTTCATCTGTAGCTTCTGGGTGAATCAGATTCCAGTCCTGACATCTGGACAAGTCCATAAAAAGATCTTAATGGATTTTTCACCACCAGATATAACTCAGGACAGTTGTAGAAACTGGGGTCATAACAAGTTAGGCCTGAATAATCTTCCTCATGGGAAAGAAAATGTTGTCTGATGCAGCAAACTTAATTTTCGGGGTCAATTTTTAAAAACCTCTGTAATCTCATCTGTAAACTCAGTGGAGAAGCATGCCTGATGTTTAAACGGTCACACTTTAAACTGAAGCTACTGTTCAAACCTCTAGCTTTGCAAGGAGAAGCAGGAACTGCTGATGAGCTGCTCCCCTCTCACTGTTCCGGCCCCCTCTGCAACCAAGAGCAGCCTGGCTCTACCCATGCCTGGCTCCAGCAGACCTGTCCTTTTCCTACCCGACCCCAAACCTGCCCAGGGGATGATGCCCACGTAGAAGGACTTCCTGAGCCCCTGTCCTTCATCCCATGATGCAGGCCCCATCAGGAAGGTGCTCACTGCTTGGGAGCAGGGCAGCTGGCGCCTCGGCTGAGCTCACGGGTGAGAGGGAGCGGAGGGCAGGGACCCCCACGCCCTGGCAGGCCCAAGGCTTGTCAAGCTCTCGCAAGCATGAAGGCAGAGGCGAGTGAGAAGGGCACATGTGAGAGATGATGCAGCTGCTTTGCAGAGCACAGCCACAATGGGAGCTGTAATCACAGCAAAAACAGCACGTCTGTCTGAAACACTATTTCTGCTTTATTGTGTAAATACAGGAACTATGACTTCATGTCTCACACTTCAAGAGATGTACTCTCAGGCTTGTTTTCGCCCATATTAGAGCTCTAAGAAATCCAAAATGTGTCTCTGTATTTCATTTCTGGCTTGAGGTTAATCTCTAGAAACAAGTAATGTAACATTTCCATCTATCTTTTCTACTCTTTTGGCAGTTTTAATTACACTAATATGCTATGACAATTTAAACAAGACACAGCTCAGCTTATGGCCTGTTCTGTAATGGTTCAGCTGCTACATGTGCTCCAGCATATTTTGCTCAGACGGGATGCTGCTGCTGGGGGGGGGTGGTGGTGATAGTGCCCTTCTGTCATGAGAGATTTCAGTGCACTGATCATTGTATATTTGACAGATTCTTTGTCAATGTCAAGTGTCTTTTGTGGTTAAGCCCAGTAAAGCTAAAACAAAAGGTCTCCTAGATATTAGATATATAGTGACATTACTGAATTCACTTGGAGGCAGTAATTTTTTGTCAGCCTATGAAAAGAAAAATGGAGCTAATGGGAAAACAAAAGAAAGATGCTGGCATGTCTTTTTGGCTATTTTTGTTTATGTCAGCTGTTGTGATTGACATCCAGCCCAGTGCAGCCCTGCAACCATTGATGCTGGCACCATGGCAGGGAACAAAGAGAAATCGCCAGCCAGGAAAACACCAGTGGCTCAGGCAGAATCTTTGTTTATTTGCTTTTAAATGTTTCATTCTCAGTAGTCAGTAACATTATACAAAAGTAATTCACTCCCAAGTATTCACATATACCCCCTGCTTACTAATTGGACTGTTAAGTTCCCTCCATGTTTGCCTTCCTCCCGCTTGTGTGAATGGTGCTGCAGTGCTGGCTGCTTGGATGACAGTCTGTCATAACAGTGATGTTTGAGGTTAGTGAAAACTGACATGAAAAATACAATCCACTGGCCTTTCTCTGAAATAGCAGCTCTGGTTTTTGTGGAGTTGGCAGGCTGCATTTTTAAACCCCTTTCACAGGGAAGGCAGTTACAACATGTTTTTCTCTGTATCAAGCAGTTCCATCATGAAGTGCATTATCTACGTCTGTTGTCACGGGCAGGATATTGCCTTTGAAGAGCTGTTTGCTGTTACTCCTATGAGCACTTCTGGTGAAGAGCTCTAAAAGGGTTAAGGGAATTTCATGGTCATTCCCTGGTGCCAGGCCAATTACAGAGCTTTAACATTTGTTTAGGAGTGAGTTTTGAAAATAACAGAGACCAGAATAGTTCCTGCGGATACAGAACACTGGGAAACTTTTTTTGTCACCAGCATTCTTCAAGTGTTGCCATATTTCAGGTGCCTGGTCAAAATAATACATCAACCATGAGAGATTATGCCCTAATTTTCTAACTTCACCTTGAAAGTATGATGCTGAACATAAGAGTTGGAAAAGAAGACTTTCCACAAGATGAGAGCAAAACATTCCATCAGCTACTTTCCTCTGACCAGTTATATGCTCCAACTGCTGCAGAACTTGTATTCTACTAAAAAAAAAAAAGCTTCATCACCCTAAAAAATCCTAAGGAAGTTGGCCCTTGAGTGTGCCAAATATGCTGGAGCTAAACATGCTTGCACCTCTTAAATAACATACCTTTCGATATGAAACGCTGGGTATATTCTCTTCTAGAGGCACACACTTAACTCTCCTTGGTATTAATAGCAGTTATGTTCACACATCGAGTGGAGAATTTCTCTCTGTCTTTTTGTACAGTGCTCTAAAAGGAACCTTGAAGAAACTGAGAAAAATAGAACGAGTAGTATATTAATTTTAAGGAGATGAAAGCAGTACATGTCATTCCTAAATTTCATGGAAAATGCACCGTTAGTAACAAAGATGAGTAGAAAATTTCAAAATCATTTTGAGCAGCATTAAAATCAGTCTTTCCTGATTTTCTGTTTTCCCCTTCTTTTCAAAGCACATACATTAAACTCATTTTATGCTTATAATGTATATAATGATTCTAGACAACATAAGAAGGACACTGGGATTCTTCCTATTTCAACGTATAAAGTGGCAAGCCAATTTATGCAGCTTAAACGAGTGCTAAAGAAGATGTATCAAAAATTGCCTGTGATCATTACAAATAACAGCCTGAAATGTTCACAAGAAGCTGTTTGCTTATCATATTTTCATTAAAACATCTTTTCACCTGCTTTGCTTTTCCCATGCCTGTAACCTGCATTGTAATCAGTCTTATTAACTGAGAACATAAATATGATTTATTATGGTCTGATAATGGAAGCTGCATGGACCAAGAGAAGGGATATATTGTCCTTTGATAAAATGGCTCTTTTCTCTCAAATAGAGCTCTATCATGAGAGCATGCAGTATGTAGTGAGTGATTATTTCCTGAGGGTGAATGATGGCAGAACCCTACAGAAAATCTTCTTGTTGGCCATGACAGCCTCCGAGTGTCCCCAAATCTCACCGAGTTTGACAACCTGCAGACACTTTTGATGAACTGTATTCTTCTGTCAGAGACAGCCTGTCTGGGAGGAGAAAAGGGAACCTTTATCGTCTGATCTGCTATTATTGTCTTGATCTTTTATAAGCAATGTCTAATGCACATGAATATAATATCCTTTCACACAAGTGCCAAACATAATAGAAATGTAGTTAAAGGATCCTTTTCCCAGTTATGTAAATGTCTCCCAGTTTATGTAAATAATTAGAAAAGATGGTTTGTGAATGATAGTGGTAAGGAAAGGGTAATCAACATGTTTTAACATTATCTTTCTGTTTTAAAGACCAAAATCTGTGATAAATAGCATTTACGGTAGATATGGAGAACCAGCTTGTGCTGAAGCCTTTGCCTAAAAGAGGATAGTTTTGAGCATAGAACTGGTGTTATATTTTCATAAAACACATAAATGTCAGCTGATCTTAAGCCAAGAATGATTACTGGCAGATATGACTTAAAGAAAATGAGTATTCCACTCAAAATCCCTTCATGGCTGTTGCAGAAAGAACAAAGCGTTATTATTAGGTAGGGTATTTGGACTAAAGGGTGTTCAAGACGAACTGAAGTTCACCAACAAATCTCTTTTAGCAATCCAGAAGATCAAGCATAAAAAAATCTTTTCCAATTAACAGCTGTACACATTAGCGAAACACCCCTCTCTCTCGGCTCAAACAGTCTGTCTTATCATGAAAAATGAAATGTGCGTGGGGGAGGTTTCCAAGTTGCTCAGTAAAAGCAAGATGCTTAATTTTTCACTGACCTTTTGACATCTGAGGCTGGGATATCCCAATATTAACTACTAATGGTCTTTTGCATTACCAGTTGGTGTTGAGAGAAGTCCCAATGGTCAGAGTCAAAAGGTTAATCAGCAATTTCACACTGGTGATGTGGTCAGAGTTTGTAGGTCACTGCCTGATCAGGAGGGAGAGGAAAATAAAGTCATTAACAGAACAACAAGTCTCATTATTAAATCTCTCTTGCACTTTTGTTGTTGGAAAATATTTCACCATGTGTTTACTAAATATCCTGTGTTCTGAGAGGTCTTTGAAGAACTTTGCTGAGAAGTCCAGGCTAAAATGCTTGCTTGCTCTATTTTACTTTTCATGAGGAAGAAAAACAAACTATATTTTACTCACCTATCGAGTATTCAGCGCAGACAAAGGTAAGGGAAATATCTTCCAGATCTGGTATGGGGAGAGATTTCAAGAAAGGTATCCAGTACAGCTGGGACTAATTCAGTCAGAGTGTTGGGTCCAGGATGTGTTTCCTGAGGGTACACATTTTTATCCTGTCCCCCTCTGCCTTGATAGGTGAAAAAAACTTAACAGAAGCATTTCCTTAACAAATATGGGCAGGTATATTATTCCATGTGAAAGAACTGATATAAAGAGCCATGCCAGTACCTCGGCTGGTATCATTTGACCAGAAATAACCACAGCATACTTTGACTTGTAGCTCAAGAGTTCTCCCAGCCATAGCAAACACATTTATCTTCCAAAAGAAAATATAAAATATTTCTGAAAATATTAAAGCTTGGCATTTGGTATCAGTGGCAACATTCACACAAAAAGACTTCCCATTTGCCTTCACTATATTTGAAACTGTTAACCATCTTGCATGTGATCCTGCTCAAAAGCCTTTGGATGTCACCATGTGGATCAGGCCAGTCATTCTATCTTTTTGAGATATTATATTTTTTCCCTTGGCTAAAACTAATCCAGAGTTAATTTTGCCCAAAACATCATCCTTCACCCTAGATTTTATCTTCATTACATACTTATTCTCATCTCTTTCCCCGGCTCCAACAAATACTAAGGCTAAAATCTTTCTTATTTGTTACGGGTTTAATGGGGACAGAATCTTACCCTGAAATGTTCTAAAAAAATTTCAATCTTCTCAAGTGCCCTATTACTTAGTCCACCAATTAGCTGACTATAGAGCCTGAGTGTCCTTGTACATCTTCCCAGTCCCCATCTGTACACTTGGCTGCATATGTTTATGCAATTAGAAATACTGAAAATCTAATAAAATTAGGGCAAACCTGAGTGGGCCATAATTCTGTTTAATCTCTCAAACCGGATTGCTGAAAGTTTGCTGAATTCCCCAAACCTCTGTAAGGTGCCAATGAATGAGTCAACATCATACCAAAGATCTCACAACACAGCAGACATAAGCTGTGCTTCCAGGATCTCGTAACCGCCCTCAAATAATGAATCTAATGTCTCTAAAGCAATGTCAGAAAGAAAAGCAGTTTCCTGCAGTAACCGGTGTCATTGTTGGTGGCCCAGGACAGAGGAAAGGAGGATGTGCTGCAGATTTGCATGAGGAAAGAGTGGCAGCTTTACAAGGGCTGAGTCTTGTTAAAGCAGTAACAGAACAGGCCAAACCTCCTCCTCTCAGGGGAAGAAACACCACAGTCATCACACTGGGCCTTGCTGCTCCCCTTGGCAAGCCCAAAACACTGACAGAGATGGGAGAACAATACTTTTTTGTCCCACTATGCTACACTTCCAGGCTTTTCTTTAAAAAACCACTTACACCTTGTTTTGTACTGCAGAGATAACTGAGGTAACATCAGCCTGGAAGCAGCCCAGGTCGCTTCATACCTGTGGCCCCTCTTCACCTGCCATGCAAGACAGGCCAGGATAGTAGGGGAAAGTGCTTTGAGCTGAAATTAGAGGAAATTTTCTTTGAAAGGTAGAATGAAATTATTTAGGTTTGAAACACAGTAAAGCAATTAATACTGTTCTTACAAGAATGGCCCTAAGATCCTTTATCTCAAGTTATGAGGGCTTTGCTTTTACACTGAAGCCAAACTGAGTCTTTGCAGCAGAAGAGGGTTCCTCACATGAAGAGGGAGGTGTAAGGGGGGGTGACCTTGGCTCAATATCTCAAGAGAGAACAGGAACCCACCTGTTCCTTTTCTTTTTCTTTCTTTTTTTTTTTTTCCTTTTTTTTATCCTATGTGAAACTTCACAGCAGTATGGGAAAACCCACCTCCAGAGGCAGTTTTCTGGAGGACATTCATGTTACCAATAGATGAAATTCTTTCTCATCTTCATTTATTTCTAACATGCAATATGCCAACCAAAGAGTCTTAAAAAATCTCCAAGTGTGAAAAACACAGCCTGTCATTTGCCAGTGGCCTTGCTATGTATACCCACCTCTTGTCATCTCCCCAGAGAGTAGCCGAAATGCTACATTTCCATTCGGTGCCTGGAAATCACTTTTCTTATACAATGAGAAATTATACAAATATATTCAAATTCAGGTCCAAAGGTTATGTTCTTGAGGTGTGACTGAACAGCACAGTTATTGGAAGCACATGATCTGCTTGAACGTGCATGTGGGTGCATAAGGGGTAGGTTTTGCACAGCCTTTAAAAAAGGGCTTCAGAACCCCTGGCAGATGTCTGCTTCCTCCTGACTGTTAGGAGATTTCATGTAGGGGATTACTTGCAGCACAGATATGGACTTAAAGTTCAAGAATACAGCAGGTGAAGTGACTTGGGCTCTAATGTACACCAGTGAAAGTACCACCAAAAACAGCCAAGGCTGGAGGCACCACCATAAACATTGAATTATTTTTCTTCTGTCCCTTAAAGTCAGGCCCATGACACTATATTTTAGTGCATCCACAATAGGTGAGCATGGCAGTCGGCTTGTGGCGGCTCCTAGCTGCTCGGCCTAGTGGGTCTGCTGGCATGTGGAGGTAAACACCAAGGTTCACTGCAGCTCAGATTCAAACTCAGCTGTTTCTTAAAAAGCAACAGTTTCAACTTTTTCATTCAATTTTGAACAGAAAAAAAAAAATTCCTGAAAAAAAGTTTCCTCAGTCCACACCTTTTTTTTTTTTTTTTTTTTTCCCAGCTTTTTCCCTAAAATAAGCATTGACATCTTCCTATCTTCTTTCCTGGGGCTCTTGTCTCTTTTGGGTAGTGGCTGTTCCTAGTTATTGGCAGCTCTGGTTGTGAATACTGTGGGTCTGACCTCTAGGAGGTCTCTGGACACTTCTACATGATATTTAATAATCAAACTTCTTCTCTTGCCCAATGAAGGCAAAAAAGTAAGGCAGGCCAGGAGGAAGTGAGGAAACTGGCTCAGCACAAAATGGCAGCCTCAGTGGAGTAAAGACAGAGCCATTAGCTATTGACTACTGTAGAAATACTGAAACTGCATCAGGGATTTCTTTTTAATTGCTATTTAGGGATTTAAATGAGATTTTTAAAAAGAAAGAAAGAAAGAATGTTTAGTCTACAGTCACTCTTTGCTGCCAATACAGGCTATCATATAAATTACTTAGACACTTTTAAAAATACATTATTTACTCAATAACCCATAATGGGTCCAGAGCTCCTTTTACACGCTATTATAGAAGTACATAATTGCAGAATTTTCAAATGGATATTTCTTCTAGGCAATAGCCAGTAATGGCTCCTTCAAAGCTCTTAGGCTTTTATCACATGAAGGCCTAAGTAGAAAATGTTTAGTTCACTGGTCATTGACCTAACAGAGAGCAACAGCTTCGCTGGAACAACTGCTGTCTGCCAGGACAGGTGACGTATGAATGATATTTTAAAAAAATTCTTGGAAGTATATGCTAGGGAAAAATTACTGTTCACACCAACGCAAACGCTGCCAGTGTGCTGCTAAGAATTCTTTTGCTTGGTTCAGTCTGGTTTAGCTCCTTGGCTTCTGCCGCCAGCCCAAGAACAAAAGAAACCAGCGTGTTTTTTTCGTGTGTATGAAATAAAAACTCAAACTAGGACCCTATTCAAATCAACGAGAGACATTTTGATGTGTTAGATAATGATTCAGCTCAATTAAAAAATGGTTTCAAATGAAAAGGCAGGTATTTGGCAAACATTACAATTTAAGAAAGTAAATTCTGAAACTAGAGAGGATGCTGCAAAGGGACGAATCACATCTTGCAAGATCCTACCGAATACAGAAAAACATTTAGGACCCACAGGCTTATTCTGAGCATCATCCAGAAAGGACATAGGCAACCTGAAACATTTCCAGCACTATCAGCACAAATTTCACAATTATTTCAGCCACTGTTTTCTACTTACATTTAGTTTTGAAGTTTGTGCTTCCATTTCAGACCCAAAGAAGGGTTTATGTTCCCAAATGCTTGCTGTAATAAAACCTATTTTCTGTCCCAGCAAACCATGAGCAGTAAAGCACATGCCAAGGCAGCACTGCCAAATGAATGTCAACTGGGTCTACATGCAGGACCAGAGAGGAGGGACATGGGCTGGGGGCAGAGACGGGGGAGAGGGGAGACCTCCAACTCTGAGCTGGAATGACAGCTCCTTGCCGGAGGGACAGCTCCCTCCTGGGTTGGGGCCAACGGTGATGGGAAATGGTACTCACCAAATGAGTGATTTTAACGATTTGTTCCACCAAAGCAGATCAGCCGGCCCCAGCACCACGCTGGTTTACACGCTACTGGACACGAGGAGCTCTCTGATGCCTGTTATCAGTGGTTTCCTCCTGCCTAGTAAGGCTGTCTGGGACTCTCAGTATTCTGGCATGATTAAAAGAAAAACACACAGTTGCTGGCAATGCTAATAGTTCCTTCTGCTTGAAACATCCGATCGAAGAGAAGCTGAAATAGCGGACCAATATGCAACCAGGCTGCACCAGTTAGCCTCATCATGCAAATGAGGCACACTTGCAGGCGAACTTATTAGAGATCAAATAGTTTTAGGCACCGCGGATAATGAAGGCAGAGCGCTTATGTTGCAACAGTCGGAGCTGGAATTTAATCATGTTGTTGATATCTACTGCAGCAGTGAACAAACACAGAAACAGCCACAAAAATCAGACCATTAGAAGGAAAGAAAGATATAAACCAGACAAATAATAATAATGAAAAAAAAGGACCGAAAGCAAGAAACAGAAAGGGGTAGTTACAAGAAGGAATAGTCTTGCAGGCTAGACCTGGAAAGACTTTGAGCCCTGCTTCTTTTGGCTGAAACAGCTGGAAATGTGGGGGAAGGAGAATATGATGCAGTGTCATATCTATTGCCAAAGGAAGGGCTCCCAGGGATCTCTGGGAATGGCTCTGTGAGGACTGGGCACATCCTGCAGAAGAGCTCTTGGAGACCCACCAGGAGCACATGGGACCACACTGCAAAGCAGCATCTCTGGGGGAAAAATTCAGAAAGAAACGGAGCAACAGGCTCCTGGGGTAGAGGTTATAACAGAAGTTAGACCACTGACAAGCTGGATTAGCAATCTGGTAGACATTAAAAATAAATAAATTCTATGGAGGCATTAGCCCCTTCTGTCTCAGTAAACTTCTCACAGGCTCCCTCCATCCTTTAAAAAGACCAGGGCAGACCCACAAAGATTGGCTCTCTTTTGGGGAGTGAAGTTGAGACCTGGCAGGTAAAAGCTGCAAAACAGAAACTCTTAGATTCCTTTCGGCAGGCACAGATAGCTAAAAATACCATTTGGCACTTTGTCTAATACCATTTGGTAGTAGAAGAGCTCCAGAGATGTCAACAGGAAGCCCTAGAGGTTAGGAGGGATGATGTAACCGCGTGTGACACAGTGCTTGGTGCAGAGATTTCCTGGAATTGATTAGTGCCACTCATGATAACAGCAGCCAGCAAGAGTGTGAGGCCTGGGTGAAGGCCCAGGCTACACTCAGGATTTGGGTATTTTTCTTCCCTTTTTAACAAGTTGCCTGGTCTCATTCTTTCAGATACACAACACAATAATGGTGTGGGCATTTTTTTTCCTTTTTTTCTGTGCAACTTTGGGAAGACTTGGAAGCAGCACACTTACCAGGAACGCGTAGCTACTCCCACACAGAAGGTCGCAAAGAGACGACTGCACAGGTGGAAGGACAACACGCACTCCCGAGTCCTCCTTCCTCTAACCACTGAAATCCTCCCTCCATTCCCCTCTCTTTCCTTTAAGTGTGCTTTGCAATCAGGTCGTCCTCATCAGCGTATTGTTTTTGTGCCTAGCCTATACACAAGAGCTATAAAGTGCCATCTATATTTAACAGGAGGTCTCTGATCTGCATGAGTGGGTGGAAATTGATAGAGAGTGACATGGACACTGACAACAGTACACAAACTCTGCAGCACTCTTAAAACTTTTAATTGCATTTTAAAGTAACGTAACAAGGCAATGTTTAATGAGTACTTTGTTTAAGAAATTCTGACTTTATAAGCTAATTAAAGAGAAAGAAGGGTTACTGCACCAGGGCAACAAATCCAGGCTGCTGAATGCCTATACTACAGCAACGTGCATTTCAGATTCAATTGGCAGCCTTGCAAATCTCCATCTGACCAGCATGAATGATGTTTTTTTTTTTTTGGGGGGGACTGGCAAATAAATTATTATTATTGTCATGATTATGTTAATTAAAAAAAAAAAAAAAAAGTAAAGGGTAGGCAAGTAGTTTTTTTGCCAGGGCTGGTAAATTTTCATGACACTTTTTGCAGAGCTGTCATATGGCTGGATTAGATGAAACTGGAAGGCTTTATGCGCGTAGCATTTAACTTTAAACATTCTTCATGGAAACTTACACGGCGCATAATTTACATATTCAATACCAGTGACAATTTACTTCTCCCATCTGAGCAGGGCTTTCAACTGTGCCACTTGAACTAAATTAATAAACAGTAATTACAGAATGTTGTGCGAGTAGCTGTTGATGTTGAGAAGATTCTAATCAACACCTTCTTTTAAGGGCCAATTAAAGCTGAATGTATGCAATATAAACATCTTCTTGTATTTAGACATGAACTGGAGAACAAGGTAAAAAATAAAAATCAGAACAATTACAGCAGGTTAGAGATGATCTAATGGAATGATGAATTTTCATTAATTGTGAAAGCAGCAGTAATTTCTAAAAACCACTAGCCACCGTCCACTGCGTAGCACTAACGGGTGACATGAGTTAATTATGCCTAGGATAAGCCTTCATGCTTTCACAGACAAGCTTTTCTCAGAAAGCAGGTCTGCATCTGCCTCCAATTTTCCCTGCAGTATCACCTGTCTGCAAGACAACCCAACATGTAAAGTGAGTCCAGATTCATGGGAGAAAAGGTTACCGTGAGGCGAGAGAGAAGGGGGAACGTGGCCATCCCACCCGTGCCACTAGCTTGGAGCAGGAGAGACGCTCCCTGGGAGAGGGTCTGGGGAGGATGTGCACCACACAGCCCCCACAAATGCTGCTGGGGGATTGTAAACATCAGCATAAGTGAGGGCTAGGGCTGTCCCAAATCATCTCACATCCCTTCCAGCAAAAGAACAGTATGGGGGTGGTTGCACCAGAGCAGCTAACACACGTACCTGCTGCTGGTGTGGACTCCTTCCCCCTGCTGCAAACATGAGGAGTTAAAAGTCAAATTTAAGATAGTCCTTGTTTCTGAAGCACCTGAAGGACAGAGGAAAGGCCATATTTGATTCAGAAAGATATGATTTCAAGCGGACTGAAGGCAATCTGCAGGAGCAACTCAGACTTGTGTATTGCCCCTATGAGCTGTCAATAACTTCATGCAAACCACAGCTCGCTGCTTCCTAAAGCACATTGAAAAAACATCATCTAAACTTGTGCAATGCAGCATATGCAAAATCTGTCCTCCAACCTAGAAGATACAACAGGCTAATTAAGGTAAGGAAAACATCTGTTCCAGTACTGCCCCAGACTCATTTGGACAAAATGACTGCATCATTTATGGTCATTTGGTATCCAGAAACACTACTGTGGTAATAGGATGTTGTCACCTCAGGCACTACTGAAATCCACAGGAACTTTACTTGTTTAAGAATTATAGGATTAGGCATGTGATCAACGTTTCTTCCCTTTGAAAATAAACATTTCCACTTAGTGTTTCTCTAGCAGTGTGAGATCTTTATCTTGCGACAGTATTTGGTTCCACCGGCATTATCTTTTAATTAGTTATTTAAAAATATATGGAAGAGGGTGGGGGTGGTGAGTGGACTGTTAGACCTAACAGGCCACACGTGTTCATACAAGCTCTGCTAATCCCAACCATTGAAAATATGGCCAAGCTAGTGCTTTGAAGACCAATACAGCATGTATTGGGCTCCAGAAGGTCAGGAGGCAGCACGGGCGCTCCGTCACCCTGAGCAGAGCTGGAAACCAGTCCTTCAAATGGGAAACTGGTCCTGGGAAGAGGGGAGGAAAATGGCACGGCCTACACATGGGCCAGCTCTGTGGGGTAGGTCTGCCCTTCGGCACAGCAGTTTAACAGCCAAACAGCAAGTCTGGGGCAAAGTTCAGGTAACAAAAGGTCAAGAACTAAGATATTTACTAAGCATGAGGAGATGCCAATAATAAAAAGGGAGAGTGTTCAGTATCTTCTGCACTCTCTCTGTATATGGGTTTATAGGTGCAAAATCATAAAAGGTTTCTCCAAGATGCTTCAAAATACATGGGCAGGCTTGGGGTGTTCATTTTTAGCATGGTAAGCATTAGGAAGCTGGGTGTTTAGTACGCTGAACTTGTTTTTTTCCCACAAGAATTATGTTTATTTCCTAACAAACTGTCTTTGTGAGGAAGAAACTGGGACGTGCGTATATACAGCAGGCCATTTCAGAGGTACTCAGGCACTCACAGAAAGCACCCATTCAGTAGAACTAGTGTTCTCCCAAACTTCAGCAGAGCTAAGAACTGTGATTTGTTTCTGGTTTTGAGTTGCTTTTAAACCTCAACTGAATAAATGTGCTGATAACTTCAGGATGTTCTGAGCAATGGAAGGCATCAAAGCAAACGCCTGAAGAATACCAATAGTATGATACGGACTCCAAACTCCCATTTACTCCAATATCCGCTGCTCGATTCACTATGCAGCATGCGATATGATGCTTATTCTGAACAGACTGAATTTCTAAGTCTGAATTCCCTTGCAGTGACCAGTAACTTCCCAGCAAATGGTGGTGCAGAGGAATGAAACTGAAGCAAGCAAGACGTAAATGAATCTACATTTATGTCTTCTATAGATTTCTGTTTTCCACTAGAAGTTTTCTCATCGTTAAAGCCACTTTTGTCCTTTTCTCACATCTCTCAAATGCTACTCGGTCAGTAAGTCAAATGAAATTCCTCGCTTGCCAACAATACATTATAAATGCAAGCCAAGCCTCTTGGTTTTACATACCTGGACATCTGTTTTTTTAAAAAAATGCTATAGGATAATTTCTCTCTCTGGTGTTTCATAGGCTGGTGCCTTGGCCCGTATGCATCTTGTGCACTCTCATGCATAACTGCAATGGGCGATTAGTCCAATTAAGTCCCCAGCAAATTCAATGGCTTATACAAGAGTAGATGGGGCACAATATGTAATTTCAGCTCTTCTTTTTGGTGAGGGTTTTCAGTCCTTCCATGAACTAAATCATTTTATCAGATTCTCTTTTTTTTTTCTTTTTTCTTCTTTTTTTTTTAAAAAAAAATTTGTCCCATTAAACTACAGAACTGGAACATTTTCATGAATAGCTTCTTTCTGCTCTAACTCAAGGAGTTCCTGACATAACAAAAACTGGTAATTAACTGTCTCGAAGACTTTTACAATAGCCTCTTTAAATAAGTCCTAGTATGCGGCACTTGCAGCACTCCCTCCGCGTTGCTGATACCACTGCAATGCACCTTCTTTTCAGCAGGGTCTGCCACTCTGGATCAGCTTCAGTTTTTGGGTGCTTCTCGACTGCTCTCCTGCTTGCAGGTGCCGACATCCTCTTGGCTTTCTCCATGGTGAAGCTAAGCGGATCTTCCGCGGTGGGATGCTGCACCCACGCACCTGGCCTTCTGCTGCGTCCTTAGCCCCCGTGGCTGCTGGCCACGTTCTGGGAGACATCGCTACCTGCGCCCTGCTCCACACCTCATCCTAGCAAGTACAGCCTCTTGCTGCTAAAGGAATCAGGCTTTGATTTCTCTGATGAGCCCAGCAGCGTACGATCTGTAGCTGCTGCTGCACGTTGGCTCCAAGCACAGTCGGTTTTGCCTACTCATGCTTATCTCCCCTGGTTACAATAGATCCTGTTTCTGATGAAAATATTACTCTGATGAGCGTTTCTCTGGCTCCACCATACTTTTATGCTTCCTGCTAACTAGAGCAAGCCTTATTGTTGCAGCTTCTAATATTTGGCATCATTAGTGGATCTAGCTATTTGGTTCATAAATAGCATGAAAAAAAAGTATTAGTGTGTATCTTCCCCCAGTGCTCCAGACAGATCAGTTCACAGTGGAACAATTACATACATATGTGCTAGCTTATATTCTCTTTCTTGCAAAATCAAATCATGTAAGGATGCCTCAGCCAGAACAAGCCGTAAAGCTAGACAAGGCATGGAAAAAAACATCCCCAAATATGTTCTGCTTAAATTACAAAACTATAAAAGAAATAAAGCAAAATTGAAAAGGGCAAAGGAGACACAATGTAAACACAAGCTCATATACGCTCTATGTAATGCAGAGTGAATGTCATTTTGACATGCTGGTATCGTGAGCTGCCAGCCCAGCGCAGAGAGGAAAGGGATATCTCCAGAGTTATGGCAGTGCTGCTTTCTCCCATCAGAACCAGTTACAAGAGACATGCCCATGATTGCCAGGTCTAACTGCCTATTTGTAAACTAAACCAGTCAAACTAATTTCCTAAATAATTGATTTTAAAGCCTCCAGAGGTACCACGGATCTTCAGAAGTCCCTTTGGAAACTCAGAACTTTCAGTGGGGGCATCTTTGCCCTACAGAGGCACATTCTGGCTCTCCACACTGCAAACCCCTCGGTGCAGCGAATGCCTGTCTGAGCCTGCTGCGCACTGGCCTTCTAAAGGACATAAATGAGGCATTCGTAACCCACTGGTAAGTTGATTTTGTGCCACTGAAAAATCTCCTCCTTAACACAAATACTCCATCACTGTCAGCTGAACACGTTTAACTTTTGAATTAATGTTATTTCCAAGAGGTCAGGCATGTGACAGTAAGCACAGACTTTTGCCACACCATGCAGCTCAGGTCTGAGTCTGAATTTCCCCAGAGCCTGGTATTGTTTAAGTGTGGGTAACTAGCTCTGGCTCATCACTAATGCAAAACTTGTGTGCTCTGGGCTCCTTCATGGCTCTGCTCCTAGCTCCCTGCCCCGTGCAGCCATCGCCCACTTTGTCCCCATCCCAAAGACTGCCAGGTTTTTGGCATGCTTGACACGGAGCATGATTTGTGGAAACTCACACGTCCATCTTCTCCCTATGGTGGCCAAGCAGGTGCTGGGAGCACCCACAGCATCCATCTGGCTGCCCCACATGGCGCTGGGCCCGGAAGAGATGCCGGCTGAGAAGAGGAACTTGCTGCTGGGTTGCTCACAGCAAGGAGGGAGCCAGACTCCGCTCTGAGGATACTCTACACTAAACGGCAATCAGATGAAATACTGGATCACCGCTCTGTGGACTACCTTCTGGAGGTTATACAGATGCTCAGAAATATTTTAGGAAGTTTGGGGAGTCCTTTTCCCTCTGTCCGGAGAGCACAAGTGGGATCCAGGTTTCCTGCCAGCTACATTTTACTTTCCAGCCTGCTGTATCACTTGGCTGGCGTGCAGGTTCACACCTACCTGGCACTGGGTATTTCCCCTGCACCCTCCTCTCTGCAGACCAAGAGCTCCTTGCCCTCCTCCGGCAGGGCTGCACCTAGCGAGGGAGAAGCAGCAGCAGTTAAGGCATAACAAATAAAGCTGCCCTAAAGAAATACCTGCACAAAGCAAGATGAATGGGCATCATCTACCTGGACAGTGCTGCCTCTGAACACGGGAGGAATAAATCAGATATGTCAGGTGCGCTAGGACAGCTGACAGACAGGGCATGACGGGTCTTGAAATGCTAGATTTATCTCTGCTCATTTGGATCAAACACTTGTAATAGTTGTGGATTAATTTCCTTCCTACAGTCAAAACAATAAAAGCTAGGAACCATTTTATTAATTTCCAAAGCAGTGTCAGATAAGCAGAATTGCATTTAAAAAAGCAAAACCACCCTGCTATAGAACTGGAGGATATGTAAGCATTTGGGGCCTTTTTTCTGTGCTGGTAAAAGAGGGGAGGCTTTTAGCATTATGAATAGATTTCATTTTGTGAGTTGTGCTACAAAGTGCTGATAAGCGAAAGGCAACAGAGACTGAGACAGAGCAGGAAGAACCAGCACCCATGTTAGGAGACGGCCACTTACTCAGTGCCTCACATCTGAATAAAGATGCCATTGTGCAGCCAGAAGAAAGTGCATATTCACCAGCCCGGCACAGGGTTGCTCCGTGTATCTAGAACTCCCCAAGTGTCCAAATTACAGCCCCAGGGCCCAAACTGGCCTTGCTTCTCTCGGAAGAATGACCCTCCGCTTAATTAATCAGTGCTTTCGCTGTGAGTGATCCCAGGACACCCTTTTCTCAGGCCTTTTTCTTAGCCCTGCTTGTTCAGAACAAACCTCTAAATGTTCTCTGGCTGATTTTTGACCATTTCTTTCCCCTTTCAAGATTATTATTTCCTGTTTTAACGTGAGAGCTCATTAGAAATGAAGACCAGCATCTAGATGATCTCAGTTCGGCTTACTTAGTGAGGGAATTACAAGAGTGATTGGCTCAGGATGGAGAGACACTGGCTGCCTTTCAAGGTCTACCAAGACTTACGGAATATTGCAGCAATTTTATTTTCACCTACTAAGCCAATTACTCTGTATGTGCAGTTCTGTTAGTCATGAAAGATCCCATAGTCAGATCTTTGGGCTGCTCTGTAGGATCCTTACCAGGATCTCCTGTTCACTCTGCACAAGATGGGTTTCAACTGGCAGCACAGAGGATTCCTTCCACTGCCACATTCCAAGTGGTTTCAGTCTCATAAAGCTTTTTCTGCTGCCTCAACAGAACTGAGATTTGGTGGCAACTAGAAAAGCATGAAGGCAACAAAATACATGCAAAATTTCACTCTGCTTTTCTGCTCATTTTTATAGCAAAGTTCATCCTACTCTTAAGTTATAATTTTACATGGAAATTCAAAGGTTTTGTTTAAAATGAAAGCAGTAGCATGTATCTTTAAAGACATGTATCTTAAAAAAAAAAAAGAAAAAAAAAAAGAAAGAAAACTGATGTTTTCAGTGAAAACCAAAGGAATCTTGGCTATCTTAAAAAACTTACAGCAAATACACAAACTAAAAAATTTCAAGGTTTTAAAAACGTCAGCCTAAATGTTCTGAGAAGCTATAGTGATAATATAATCTGCAGCTAGGGAAGCTGGAGCCATACTGTTTGATAGGCCCTATCTTACGATATCCAATATGAAGCTAAGTAAAATGATATGACCGGATGGCCTAACTAAATTTAGTAGTGCGGTGAATTGCCACTCTACTAAATTTAGTCAGCCCATAATGGGCATTAGATATCTACCGTCCGAACGATAAAATCTATGCTGCCTTTCCAGGCTCACAGAGAATGCACACTATCCTATTTTGCAGTATTAAGAAATAAGGAAATCTAAAGGGAAAAAACAGAGGGAGGTGGGAAGCAGGACCCTAAAGACCACAGCAGGATTGGGACATGCTGGAGTTGCCGGCTGCTACGAGGTGGTGGAAGGTGCGCGGATGCTCCCCAAGATCGAGACCTGGCAGGAACAGAGGAGGAGGGGCTGTCCCTGCACATGCACTGACCCTCCCTTCTGTGAAGCTGCCGTACCAAAAGCAACAGGGCAGCTCATTTCTATGTAGATTTCCATGCATCTGTGAGCCAGTTTTACAGCTACGAAAACTGCTAAGTCACTTTTCTCCAAGTCGTACTGGAGGTGTTACTTACACAGATCCTGCCGTCGGAGGGGATTGCAGCTTCTATGTCCATGTGCTGTGACCTCTCTACTGGTGTGAAATCACGTAGGACAGTTTTTTTTATGTGACGTCTAATAGGGTTAGAAGCCTCTCAAGAAGTTCTAGCTGGTAGAGGAGAATAAAAAATAGAGATGAAAAGGAAGCTCCATCATATCGTTTCCTTGACCTTAAACAGAGTTGCAGCCTTCTGTCCTCATCAAGGAAGCTCCTGGACGCCCCACACAACTCATAACTCATGATACTTTCAGATCACAGAGGAGAAATAGCACTCTCCTACCCTGTTTGGTTCCCACCGGGGCATGGAGACACTGTCCTGGGACTTGGCAGCTCCTGCAGAGCCACCGGGTCCCGGAGGAGGAACCTACCTACATGTAAGAGAGTTTTGATCCCCCCTCTACATTAGGCACATTCAACCTGCCTGAAATTCTTTATGAATGAGTCTCTGCAAGAAGCAGTGTTGATCATAGTTGGGCTTATGTGTTTGGCACTCAGAGAGGCAGAACACAGCTTTTTTTTTTTTTTTTTTTTTCTCAATAACAGATCTCAAAGTAATCAGCTATAAGAACTCCCCATTTCTATACTCATTTACACTGAGAGCTAATGGTAGCTCCTTGGAAAAAATAGTTCATGTTTTTTGGAAGGTTTGTACAGTAGTAGATAAGAAGTAGATATGAAAATAAGATTATCACAGCTATTACATTCATGCAGACCATCCAAAACTGTGCATCTACAGGTCTTTGGAAACAAGAGTGGAAGGACAGAGATTCAAAACTCAGGGTATTTTGTTCATTTGCAACATTACACATTTCACTAAGCAATTATCCTTTCTCCAAATTAAATCCAAGTTCCCAATAAAAGGATACAGGAGTGAGACTGCCCTCTCCGGGCAGCTTCCTTGAGGCGTGGGGATGGTTGGTGTCTGATGAGGGGGTTACTGCAGCTGTCACAGAACTGACCCCATGGCAGGGACATGGGGGAGCCCTCCCGGGGTGCAGCCTGAGGTAAGCGTCATGGATAAATCCTGTGCAGGATGCGGGCCCCAATGCTAGCCATGCCTCCAAGGGAAGCAAAGCCGTGGCAGAGCTTATTAGAAACTCATGTATCCCACCACCACATCTGAACACACAGGGAACCAGGGTGCCCTAGTTCTGCTGCTCACAGAATAACTTGTTTTTCTTTTTATAATTACGTCTTAATCATTCTCTATGCTGAAATAAATCATAACATATTTACAACCAGACTCTATTTTAATTTTTTGTCTTCAGATCACTTTCTATTTGGCCTCATACTGCCATTTTCAGCCCAAATGACACCCCTTCCTATCAAAGCCAATTTGGATTTCTTTTTCCAGACATAAGTTTGCAAGGTATTTTTGTCAAGGGATTACTCAAGTTGAGTTGTTACAAACAGATCTGCTGGTACACAAGAAGGTGCCCAGCGTGTGCTGGGTGCGAGCCCAGTGAGGCTCTGTGCCCACGGTTACTTTTTCCTTTCTGATGCAACTCTTCCTCATCTGCATGTTTTTTTTCCAAAGTACTCGTAAATACTTGGTAAATACCTTAGTTTTGCATTGCTCTTAAGACCTTAAGAAGAGTTTCATTGAGGCTTGCTCATTTACATATATTCATGTTTTACGAGTTTCCTCCCCCTCGCTTTTTAATCAAACACCTGTTTTCACAAGGCCTTCGCTTCTTCTTAATTGTCAGTCCTTATTATTTTTGTTAAAGACTGATTTTTTTCTTTTAAAAAAGCAGTTCTATTGCTCATCCATTTTAAAATCATAATTAACTTCATCTCCTTCCTCATTTGCTAATGGGTCTATTTTCTCTCCAGTATTTCCTTTTCCCCTGATACACTCATAAAAGTCTCTCTTGTTTCTCTTACCCCCTTTGGCTAACTTTAACTCCTACTGCCTTCAGATGGAGAACGGGAGACCTCCACAACATCGTGCTTACATCTCAGGCACCTTTTTATACTTTCAAAGTCTTTTGCAGGCATTAATTAATTAACTTTCATAACATGCCAAGGAGGTAGAGAAGTGCTATTAACAGCTTGATTTTGACGAGGAAACAGAGCGGGAGGTCCTGAATAACCCATCCAGCCGCAGAGGGAGCTGGCCCAGAGGCCAAAATACCCAGAAGTAGCTCCCAGCCTCCTGGACACGGGACGGCCTCCGCCACAGCAGCAGCTGCAATGTGAGAAAGGTGAGCTCAAAAAAGAGTGCAAAATCTCTCATTTCCACTCACTTAATTTCAGTTTATCTCCTGATAAACTGAAGGCCTAGTCAGGCCTTCTTTGAGGCTTCCCCCCAGAGTGCTGCTCAGTTCTGTCAGATATTCCTGTGTGGTACTAACACCCTTGGCCATGAATGCCAAGGGGGAAAGCAGCACAACGGTGTGCTCGATCTCCTCTAAAACCTGTTGTTGCTGGATATAAGCTCCTGACTCCACACTCTTAAATAGCAACTTCAAAACCACATACTCAAGGTAATCTTGAGCTGCGATTCAACTAGCCCCATGCTCTGCAGGGGCACGGGAGGATGTATATTTACATTCGAATATACCAGCCTCAGTTTCCTGTGATTTCATCAGTTTCGTTACATCCACATGGTGCAATACAGCATTCTCCCCACATTTCTCAGTTCATGGTCCATGGACCACTAGTTGGGCACAAGATATCGGAAAGCTGTGAATGATACAACCAAGCATTTTTCAACCAAACCTGCATGTCCAACCCTACACACACAGTCCCACACACACCAGGCAGCAAACAAGTAGAAGGGGCGAAATCAAACTAGCAAAGTAACACTCAGAGCCTCACTTAATTTTCGGGTGGTTTGCAGATGAAGTAGGGTTGTGGCCGCATGAGCAGTATGGCCTGGGGATACTTTTTTCATGATTCAAAACCATGGAGAACGTCAGCTTTGCTTGCCGGGCACTCCAGCACCTCCTCAAGCCTCTTCTCCTGACCTGGAGCTGTCAAAGCCTCCTCCAGCCTTGCTCGGTTTGCGGTGCATCGCAATGCTGCTTCCCAGCACGGAGGGACACGGCCAGCCGGCCCACCCGTGCTAACTGACCGGGCGTTCATTACTGACCCTCAAGGGAGGGAGCTCCCTGCGGGAGAAGGGCTCGTGCCAGCGCTTCCCACTCACTCACCCCTCTGAACAAAAAGCTCGCCAAGTCCAGCATCCTCCACACTGCCCCATATAAGTTCCTGCTGAAACCATATCCAAAGGGCCCCCTCCAGCCCCTACCTTCCACAGAAATGACCTAAACTTGGTCAGGTTCACATGTCCCTAGAGATGATCTCATTTCACTGCTTCAAAAGAGCTTTGGTCTGCACAGCCTGTAGCAGCAAATTTACACTTCAAAAAGCAGACAGCTTTTTCCACATCTTATTCACTTAATGGGTGAGAATGTAAAATTAGTTCCGTTGCTGATGAGGACCTTGAGCCAAATGAAAAGTGTTCATTTGTCAGCACAGACTTACAGCCTGAAACATGATTATATAGCTAATCCAATAATGGGTTTTGATGCTGAGCATTTATTTATATACAGTATGTCTTGTTATCTGTTGATAATCAGGCTCTACAATTTACTCTCTTTTGTGTCATTAGACATAGCAACATCTTCCAGACATATTAGGTTTGCGTGTCAACATACAAACACACACAAAACCTTCATGACCAAAATGCCGCCTTTGCCTGTTTGCTTTTGATTTTAATGAAACAGTGCTTGAATTGGAGCTTTTTGCAGTTTAAAATATTAATGGCAAATAAATCATTTTAGACCAAGGACCTCTCTCCATCTTAAAAGTCTTAATAGATTAAAATTTGAAACATAAATTTTGCTTCTTTATCTATAACATCATATGAACTGATTTATTCTTTTTTGCTTGACTTGCATACTGATATCTAATTAACTTAGGTATAAGTTTTTATACATGTAATGACCCTCATCCTAAAATATTCTGTATCTTAACATCAGATGGTGTGTTAGACTTTGCTCACTACACAAACTGGGCTATTCCATGGCCCAACAAATTTATCTTTCATATAACAGAAAGTATGTATAGCTTGTTAATGTTAATGTCAGGCATAGTTCCTACATGCAATACACTGAAATCTAACAGAAAAAGGGTTTTCTTTTTTTTCCCCTAAAATCTGTGACGAATTTATCCTGCTACCTAGTATTCCTGTAGTTGTGTGGATGACTGTAAATAGCTAACACTGAATTATTGGGACAGTTTACTCTTCATTTAAATATATGATACAAAAAAATTGCAAATATTTAAAGCAAGGAGGCATTTTAATAGCTATGCTATAGTATGATACAGTGTAATGTTTGCCAGATATTAAAAAAAAATGCCTATGGGAAAGTAAAATCACTCCAGTATTAAACTGGGAGTTAATTGCAAATGTGGGGCACACCTGCAAACTCTGTGAACCGTCCTGCAACACCAGAGCAGCAGGGCCTGTGCCGAGGGAAGGTCGGCCTGCGGAAACGCCCGGCAATGCTGCCGAGGCTGGGCAGAGGCCGTGCCTAAATCTGGCACTCGGGAGCCTTGGAGAAGCAAAGCTATTAATTAAAATTTACCTTAAAGGGCAACGCAAATCAAGGGAACAGGGGAGATGCAAACACTGTACGAGTCCGACGAGCTTTGCCTCCGCCCTTCCTACGGGCAGGATTGGGCCTCCCTGCGCACTTGTGTTGAGCTGAAATTTACTCTACAATAAATACTTATATATTGCTGCAACATGATGTTTTATTGGGCTGCACTAGTTTACTAAAAACAGCAGGCTGGTAATAGCAGTGCTTGTGGCTTTGTCTGTAATTCATTTGTGCATGGTAATGCACCAGGAGAGATATGATACAAGATAACAAGGCAAATTAAAAAAATGGCTAAACTTAGTACGCACAATATACAGTATATTAGGACCATGTTCAGACAGGCTGATTCTGTGGCTATTTCTCTTTTTTGTTTTACCTCGGCAAGGTAATTCATTAGGTATTCGCTTGGGTAAAGAATAAATGAATATAGCATACATTACATCCTCACTTTAGTTGCAGAAACAAATCTTGCCTGTACCAGCCAATGTAATCTTCAGAGTTTTCGTTATATAAAACACCTCAAGAAAAATGCACCTCGGTAAGATTTACACTTTATTACTCTAATGATTCTACAAACACTGCCACAATGTGATGAAAGGCAAAGCAGTCCTGATCTGATTGAGAGCTAATAAAAATCAGTACTGAAAACTGAAAATAGCACCCTTATCATCTTTCTTTCATTTAGACCTGATTACTAGGGGATTATAATGCAATCACAGCTATGTGTGAGAGGTAGCTATGGGAACCAGTTTTAACTGTTTATCTAGCCAAAGATCTTAATTTAAGTTTGAACACTCTGATTCATTTATATGTAAGACACCAAGGAGACAAAATGCAGAAGAAACAGATGCTCACTTGTTCTTTCCATTTAACTTCATAAGCTACCAGCCAATTTGTCTTTCAGGGACAAAATTAATTTCTGATGACAATGTGAGCTAGTAATAAACTAGGAGTTCCTGTCCTGGGAAACTTGTTAAGGCCATGTAATGTTCTGGAGTTATTTAGAAGAAAACAATTTGCTCATAGACTTGCAGGGACATCTGTAACAGAGTTTTCTTTGTCCCTGTGCTGTTACTCATTTCTGGGGGCTTTATGACACCTTTTCCAGAGGTTGATTTGAGAAAGTTCAAAAGGAAACATATTGCCCATTATTTCTTTCCTGTGGGGTATTTTTTTAGACTGCTTTCTTCATATTCACAAATCACACGACCCTCAACTCACTTGCTTTGCTACTTCCTCACAGCCAGAGAGAGTAGCCACCAACCAGGAATTGCAATAAGTTAATGAAAAATTATCTGAAGAAAAGAGTTTGTCAGAAACTTAGAGGCAAGCACGCACCAGAAAGCCCCTGATGGAGCTCTACAAAGGAGTTTTTGCATTTACATGGAGGGAGCTTTGCCCATTAATGCAGTTAACTTTGCTACGCCTACCATCATCAGCAGGAGAAAAAATGCCAGAGAGAGAGAGAGAGAGAGGGGAGGGGAGAGAGACAGAGACGGGGGAGAGAGAGAGAGAGATCCACCTCAGGATTCCTCACTTTCAATATTGAGCAGCAGGAGCTGCATGTACATGTTCCTGGGTCAGTTACTTAACCGAAATGGCCTGTACCTAGCATTATCTTTCCTGCTGTTATTTCCCCATTTTGATATTTATTTCACATGTATGCCTCTTTGCTCTAGTAACACTTTTCTATCATTTGGCTTGTGCAGCGGGATTTTATCCCTGCCCCTCCACATCTAAGGTTTTCTCTTAGGTAAATTCCTACAGTCTAATGCCTGCCCATTAGCGCATTTAAAATTGCTCTGTCTGCTGTGCTTAACATTGGTTTACAGTTTATATGCTTCACATGAGGCTTCCTCTCCCAGCGGTTCTTTTGAAGAAAGTTTAAAGTGAGTTGCAAAATGTTTCTTTTTCATCTAAACAGGGAAATGAATTTAAGAAAGGAAGAGAAGAGCCTGGAGGTTTAGCTCTTTCAAATTTTAAGCAGGATTCAAAACACTGTTGGAACACATCTGTCGGAGGAAGCACTAGAGCACCTGCATTTAAAGAGCGAGCCTCTTCCCCAACTTCTTCCTTGATAGGAGCTTGCACGAACAGCACTTGCAACCACATCAGTCCCAGACCGTTTTCCACCCATCCAGTTATTATTCCCCTTGGCACTGCAGTGCACCTACCTCTAGAATGAAGTGGTGTGCAGAGCACCATGCACCACGGCACCTCGCAACAGGCAGCCATCAAAACTTCATGCCACTGAAATGATAAAACAGGACAATTTTACACGGGTAGAATGTGAGCCTGGCCTGGATACTGGGGTCAGCAAGGCTACGTCTCCGATAAGAGGCCACATGGTTTCAGATTATAAGAATGAAGGTTAGACAGGGAAAATGAAGAATTTAGTGAAAATGGTAGGCTTTATCAATATTTCTATGCATATCTGAGCAGCAGATTCTAAAAGCAAATGGCCCATACGTACTGTGCAGGGCCCAAGCTTGTGCCTGCACTGTGGTCGAGCTGACGGTTTCCTACTGCCCTACCTTACCCTGAATTAGTTTTCAGCTACTGAGTTAGTGTTGAGTGCTACAAGATGTGTCCCACCAAGGGTGGTGGCTTCGCCCTTCGGAGAGCAGCAGTCAGGGTGTCAAGGACCACTTGTGGTCTACAGAACTCGCTGAAAATTTACCTCCATTGCTTTGTGTAGCCCTCGCTATACCCCCTTGCCATACACCCTCGCTGCACTGCTCGGGGGGGCTGTGGGTAGAGGTGGTTCATGCAGATGCCAAACAGGTGGTAACAGAACATTAATTCATGTTTCAAGGAAGCAGAGTAAGGAAAGTTCACACAACTGAAAAAAAAACACAATATTTTGCAAATAAAATTAGGGTTTCTAAGAGATGAGATCAATCAGCGCTGTGACGTACTTTTGGACAGGGAAGCTGGAGCTGCAACACGGAAACTACTGCACTGTTTCCCTAAGGGGATGGGTCTGATGAAATTTCCCAACACAGACACTCTACAGCTTTGGAGCACTTTGGTTGTTGAGGCAAATTTAATAATAATAAAAAAAATAAGTAAATGAGAGAAACAACTTTGTGAGGAGTGTTCAGTTGGGGGAACTGCTTACTTGTGGAGCTCTGTGACAAGGCTGTAAAAATTCACGTTGGCCTACTAGTGAGCACAGCAGAAGCTGGTTTTCTGGGGTAGTAGGTATAGGAGATGGGTGGCTAGGCTAAAGCAAATCATTAATTAGCTTGCACTGAAGGGGGAAAGTATTCCTACTTAGACTTAAAAAAATCCTTGAGAATAATCGCTCTTAGGCAGAAATATAAGGATATTTGGGAATAGGAGGGAAATTGAACTTTGAAAGGAAACAATCCCCTTCACCAATCACTCAGAGCCACTGGCAAAATAGGTCAAGAAGAGGAAATTAAGGAGGAGAAGAGCATAAAGGAGTGATGGAGAACAGATGGGCCTGGACAATTTTGGGAAACCTGTTCCATAGAATAGCAGCTCCTACTTTGTTTCTTGCAGAGGTCTAAAACCTGAATTAACACAACAGTGCAAAAATTTATTACATACGTAATTTTAAAGTTTGCATGAGTCTAATGTTTTACTTTTAAAAACATGCAGATCAGGAAGGCATTACTAGAATAATGAAAAACTTCACATCTAAATTACTCTGTAGCTTATTCCCAAAACCAAACAGATATTCTCCATTCTTCTGCAAAACTCAATACAGTATAATATATCTCACATTTCCATGCTGGACACTTTACATAACCTGTCTCCATTTCAGAAAATGAAGGAGTAAACTTGGGGGTGGATATGTGAAATGCAATTTTGCTTAAGTGAAGAAGCGTGAATAGCACCGCAGGACTGTAGAGAGGTGAATCTAAGAAGAGTCCACTGGCCTCTGCAAAAAGCCCCAAACACAAAACGAACCTAGAACATTGCCTTTAAGGTACTGCACCCCCCAGCCCATCCAGAAGTCCAAAGTGCTTAGGATGGGAGGTTTTGAAGCAGGATGCCTGTGCCCTGGCTGTATACCTAGATCCCAGCTGCATTAGAAGCAGCGAGAGCCCCCTCAGCATTGCCCGAGGTTGCAATGTGACTATGAACAGGGAAACTCTGCTTCCAGCTCTCCTGCTGCAAAAACCAGTGTACTCTGAGCAGTCTGTAATGCCAAAACCAATGTGAGCTATGAAAGCAGTACCGCTAGTATCTCAGACTTCAGTTAGATAATCCTGGATAGCAGAATATCTGGTCGGTCTTTGGTTGACCAGCAAAATGGCAGATGTTAATCCTTTTTGTGATGGCTCAGTAGAAACCAAATTTCTGTTTTGTGATGCGTAAAGGCTATAAAATCCATGAAGTTTAGAAATCTCAAGGACTATAAAGTAAATCTACTCCTGTGCAGTGCTAATACAGGAAATTCCAGTACAAGGGAATGCAAACTTCTGTCCAAAATACCACAATGAACTAAAGAATGCAACATTCAGAAGGAAAAAAAAAAAAAAAAAAAAAGTAACTAGTTCCTAGCATCCTTAAGTGGGCCTTGAATTGCAGTAACAAGTCTACTGATCTATTCAGCTCTGGATGCCTTTCTGCCACTCTTCCAGCACAAAGAGCAGACATGATATGGACAGTCCACTGGTAGCCCCACTTGAGTAGGCTTCCAACTTCCCTGTGAAACCAGGCATATATGAAACACGGAAAAAGTGATTTTCTTTGCCTAATGAGCTCATGGGGAGGCAGGAAGTGCTGCGAGAAGTCTCTCCCTTCGAGAGAAATGGCTAACGACTGCCTCCGGGGCTATCAGGTGCTCCCCTTCCCTGCCAGACAGGCAGGCAAAACCAGCAACAACAAACATTAACCCAGCAGCCAGTGTAAATTGAAACTTAACATGTATCATGAAAAAGGCTTTTCAATGTCTTCAGCTGCTGGTAAGGCTACTCATGATATTGTCTATTTTTTTTAATGAATACCTGTCTAATGGGGTATGCCTGTCTAATACTTGTCTGTGAAAGCTCAGACTCCAGCTCTGTGGACCATAAGCAATCTTCAGATATAATGATAATGAATCAAACGTTATCACTCTGGGCCCAAGGTTCAACCTCTAATGACATCTTTAGGCTTCTAAACAGGTCTAAGACAACACTCCTCTTGCAGTTACCTCCACGCTAGAGGTGAAAAGATGAGAACTAGCCCCCCAACCTGGAAGAGCTCCAGTAGCATCACCAGCCAGCCAGCCACTGCCATCTCTCCTGCACTAAACACATGGCCACACCAAGCTGAAGATGCTCACACTGGGTCTGCAAGCACATCCTTGAGGAACAGGAAGCACCATCACCGCAGGGCACCAGCGAGCGAGGTAGCACCACAGGGTGGGTATTCAGCAGCCGGCAACACAATGTTTTACCGTTTTCCTTCCTTCTCAACTCCCACCTGCTTCCGTGGCAAATGACCAACACAGGTTTTGGACCCCAGAGTGTCATTTATGGTGCCATGCTGAGTCTTCTAGCTACAGTCATATAACAAAGGTTAGGTAATAAATGGCTAGTAACAAAAAGAGCAAAATCTCCCTTTTTCCTAGATGGGCTCTCCCCGTCGCTCAAGGGAAAGCGAACCGCAAGCCACTGTTACTGACACATGAAAAGGCTCAGTTGTTCCGACTAGATGAAAGGCAACAAACCTGAGACAAATATTTTGTCAAACCTCATGGGGAATCTCGTAAAGCCATCTCCCATCCTGTAACCGTTCTGTGGTTAAATA
Organism: Nothocercus julius; assembly: GCA_013398735.1. NCBI lineage: Eukaryota > Metazoa > Chordata > Aves > Tinamiformes > Tinamidae > Nothocercus > Nothocercus julius. Next base: position 2,986,270 of record VZSV01000084.1, on the reverse strand, counting down.
GTAGCTTCAGTTCTCTGATGTTGCAATCCAGCACCTTTCACAGGCATTAAATTCCCTTTAAATTAATTCGAAGAAAAAAGACGCATTCTGCTCAGAGTTATTTCTATTGCCCAGTTATTTTATATGAATCTGATAACTAGTTTCCTGCTACAGAGATTACATCTTGAATACTTAATGCCAATTTGAAAATTTTTTAGACAAAACAAAAATAGATCTAAAATATAACACACAATTTAGCTAAGTGTAGAACATTAATGCAACGCATGATTGGAAAAACAGCAAGTAAATTGAAGGAGGAGAGCAGATTCAATGGATATCTCGCAGGGTTAGTACATGCTGTAACTGGTCATTCAGGCATTTCAGGTTCTGAAAGTACTTTTTTTTAAGCATAAAAATCTTGGAGTCCAACATTTAAAAAAAAAAAAAAAGTTAGAGTGAAAGATAGAGTGCAGCCAAAGGATAGCCTTTAACAACCATTTTAAAATGAAATCTAAATATGCTTACATATTAGATAAATGTTGGCTTCCAGGGAAGCTTTACAACATTCTAATTCCATCCTGGACAGGGATATATGGAAATGTTTTGAATTTCCATAACTGTCCAGAGCCTTCTGCTAAGCTAACAAGCTGATATTTCTATTCATAAGATGGAAGCTATTTTTTCCCCCTGAAGTAATTCGCTGGCCTCTCTTTGGTGACTTTTTTTTTTCTTTTGTACTGCAGGACAATTTCATTAACAGAACCATATAATAATTACTCTTCTCATATTCTCATCAGATCCTGATAGCTAAACTGCCCTATTTTTTGCCACCTGGATTCCAGGATCTACATTTTTTTTTAAATGTCACTTTTTTTCCCCCCTCATTACCTAAAATCTCATCAAGCAAGTAGGTTGGTTGCACAGAGGTGGAGTGATTTTTCCCTGGCCTCTCCCTCTCATACCTTCACTTATGTTTTTTCCTCAGTAGTACATCTCAGTTTCTTGGGAGTTTTTCTTACCCATCATTTATCATTTATCCAAAACAGTAGTGGCCATGGAGCATTAACAGGTGGCCCACCCAGTATGTGCACATACACACAGGATTAGAAGAATAGACAAATTCAGCCTGACCTTAACTTCCCCTAGCCTGAGATACTAAGAGGTGGGCAGGGACACTCAGGGAATTGTCTGGATGCTGCAGGGACCAGAGGAAGGCACAGGCCACTGCACTCCCTGCAACACACGAGAAACACTCTGCCTACCAGCAGTAGTTTGTATAGCTGATGACACCTGTCGTATGTTAAAAGCCCCAGTTCAGCAAAACACGTGCAGACATGACATGGCTTAACTCTAAAAGCAATGAATACCGTTGTACTTCTCATGATGCTAAAGGCCACTACCTGAGTATTCGCATAAACATGCTAGTTAGTTAGTTTGTTATAACTTCTAGTAGGATTCACAGCAAAGAAATTGGCTATTGTGATTTTAAATGCAACTAAAATTAGAGAACCTGAAGGCCACAGGAGATGGTTCAGGCTGCTAAGGAATTTTCTTAACTTGTCTGAGTGTATGATGCCTTTAAACAGGCCCATCCCTGGTAGCCATACTCCAGCTCTGAAGCTCTGCTTGACATTTTTGTCTGGTCGAGCTTTGGATAGCCAGTGTACATCACAGAATGAGGGAGATCTTATGGAGACAGGAGAAGAGTAGGAGCAGCAAGACAACCTGCTCAAAAACCAGATTTGAATTGGAGAGGCTCCCTCTCCTCACAAAAGCAGAGCCTGCAGATACAGGTTAGAACGGTCCAGTGACTTTTTCAGCAAGATTAACCCCTTTAGCTGCTGCAGGCCACGTGGTGACTGCAGAGTGCAAAGTGCCCCGCAAAGTGCAGCGCTGCCGCTGCCCAAGCAGTAGCCCAGCAAGAGCAACGTTCACTGCTTGGCAGCTGGATGTGGAGATAATCATGTGGATATGGCACTGACTTCTCTGCTAGGACAGATAATAGAGCAAGAAAAGAGGAAGATGACAAGAAGATACCTGACTTCTTTTGGTAATTGTGACTTGCAGTTTGTTATCATGCTCAACTGGAGCATCAACGGGTTTTGTTTTGTTGTGAATTTTTTGGGAAAGTTGATAACATCAGCACTTAGCTATCTCCTATTACCACCGTCTTGGTTCCTAACACAATAGCAACTCATAACTCAGACCTGATGGGCTCCCTACAGCCAGCTGGGTCAAGGTCTGGGGGAACAGAAAACAACGGCAAAAGAAAGCAGGTGAGGGGAGGCTCTCCTAGGCCGTGGGCCTTGCCTGCTGGACAGGCAGCAATGCTCGCCCTCAACACGGTCCCTGCCTGACAAGGATCACAGCAAGCCCAGACATTGCCCATTCCCTGGGACACGGGAACTTGCTCGCTCCAGCCTCTGCTTTCTCTCCAGCACCAAGAAGTTCCTCTGCCTTTGAAAGACAGAAGCGGCTACCTCATTAGGCCTTGATTATCCTCCAGCAATTGCTTAGATTTCTACCCTATTACTGATCTGCCTTTTTTAGCAGGGGTCGTGGAATGGGCAGTGGCTGTCTTGTCTTCGTTATAATGCATCATTTGAAACTTTTCAATTAAGCTTCAGATCAGGCCACAGTACTGAGACCGCTTTAACGAGGGTGAGTAATGGCCTTGTGTGGCACGTGATTTCTGGCACACCATCAGTTTTAATTCTTCTTGATCTTACTGTAACCCTTTGATACTTTGGATCAAGGGTTCTCTGGAAATGCTTTAAGCACATCGTAGGACTTTCAGGGACTGTTCTGACATGGTTTCTATCCTACTTGTCTCAACAGAGCCAGACTGTCACCTGTAAGTTCTCCATATAAATTCAAATTGCCAAAGATTAAAAGGCAGCTGAAAATATGGCTGATGTGCAGAACTGTGGAGATCTGGTGCTGGTCCCTCGAGTGAGCCAACCTTGGGAAGATTTTGCTGTGAGAGGAAGGTAACCCCTTTGAAGTGCAATGCCCACGTAGAGCAATGCTGTGATTAGAACAGAAAGCTACTGTAGGCTGGAGTACTAAATTTAATATGAAATATGAAGAGACAGACTTCTAGAAATTTAGACTTGCCAGTTAGTAGCCATTTCTATATTTCATAAGTCAAATAAAAATCTCTGGTTTAAAACATGGGGGCAAAATCCTTGTCCAGTTAATCCACCGGTAAAAATCACATTGACATAAGCAGAATAAAGCTTTTACCTTTAAACTATGGCATATTTGGATCCAGATCCAATCCCAAGCTTTGCAGCTGTGACCAATTCCAGACAGGCTGTGGGTGTGGGCATGAACTGGCTCCAGTATTTCCAGGGCATTTTCCCCTTCTTCAAGTCTGACGGACCAGGATTTCCTTCTCTGCTGAGCCAGGGCATGGAGCGCAATGTCTCACCATAAGATTCAACTCAGCAGGATTTTCCTGAAAGCCCCTTGACCTCTCTGGGGTCTGCAGGCTCCTAAGACTGACATAGGATTTCTGTGAACATGAAGCAAGGAAAGAGTTAGGATTCTGTCACAAAAACTGACATAATTCCATAGTTTTTATATATGGGCATCTCACCATGTCTGGACACGTGAAACCTCAAAATAGGGAGTTCTTGTCAATAGGATCGGCCGGTTAGCTCTAACACCAGGACACAGAATTGGGTGCCTTATGCCCCGAGATGCCAGTCTCAGCATGTCACTGAGATGACTCTGGTATCCTTCAGCACACACAGGAAGAGGAAGAGCAATGAGGAGCTTCCCCCCACCACAAAACAAGGGCAGAACTGGAAACTTTGCCAGCCAGGAGAGGGGCGGGGGGTGAGAACGGGACCTCAGCCTCTGCCGCGCATTGCAGCTGTGAGGGGAGCGCCGCGGCTCAGCTCGTGTCCCAGCATGGTCCCCCCCGGCACTGGAGCAGCACTGTCTCACCATGCCAGGGGTTGCGAGTTTCACGTAGCCGCTGAGTCGCCCCGCGCATCCTGCGGCCCCTGTCCCCGCTCCAGGCACGCGCCGGGCTGCTGCCGCGGAGCAGCCTGAGCTACATTGCTGACAAGCCCCTGAGGCTGCCTGCGAACAGTGCAAAGCAGGACCGTGTTTAACAGTCCTGCTCCTGCTGTGGCTGAGATACTGTCACCCCTAAAAGCAATGGACTGAGCTCCTTAAAAGTAGTAACTCCCTCCCTGTGCCTTTTTTTTTTTTTTTCTGTTTGTTTGTTCCTGAAGCTCTTCTTGCATGCAGCACGAGGGCGCTTTATCTGGAAGGTGTCAGAGAAATCCCTGTGTTTTATGGCAGTTGGATGGCACTAAGAGGGAACTGAAAAAGCTTTAAAACTTGCTATCAATCATTTGATATATGCAGGAGGCAATCTTTATTGATACGCCTCCAGTCACAGCTGCAACGGTTTGTCTTTCATGCTGCCCTTCAGAGGAGACCTCTCTCACTGCGCTCCACTGGTGGCTCTTACAGACACTTGGGAACAGCAAACAAAACTCTTCTCCCCAGACCACACATAGTGGATATAGTATCACACTTTCCATGGGACATAGCAGGAAGTAACACTCTTGGCTGGCACTTTCTTGGCTTCAAGGAGAGCATATTAGCCGTGCCATTACAGTGCCCCACAACAGCAGATATAGAAAAGAGCCAAGGGAACTCAATAGATTTCACTCCATACCAAATTATCACTGCTACGTCCAGATGGACTTCTTGGTTGAACCCAACATTGTCACATCTCTTATCATAAAAAATAGGCAGGGGTCCTTTAGCACTACCCTGTTCATCATATGATGGAAACACACCTTGCGTGTCCTGCAATTCCTAACAGTGCTGGAAAGAGCAAATTGCAGCAGGGTGCCTTATTCCCACTCCCGGGCCTTGAGGCAGCAATTATAAAAAACAGTTGTATTATCACCACATTTTGAAGTCTGAGTAGAGCCACGCTGATACGTGGCTTTAAATCAAGCAGAATTTGATCTATAAACACCTAAAGAGGTCTGTCTGTCAGAGCGGTCTGGCCTAACCATGCAACAGAAACCACAGGCTCCCACGTTCAAATCCCAGGCTTTTTGGACTATTTGACCAACTTCAGAAAACATCTATATGCTCTAAATTTCACAATCTAATAGGAATACATAGTAATCCTCCTTTCAGGAGTGCTGCATTGATTAATAAGCTTGTCAGTGAGCATGGAAATTGCTACCTAAGTGTTAAGCACTGTTAATTTAGGAAAGACAATTCCATACATTCTGGTGGAATCCAGAGCAAAATGTAGTAGTTTCATTGGCATACATACTCTGCCTGACAACAGCGATCAAGCTGGTGAAATTTATTTCAAATGTTTGTTAAGCTCTGTGACTGCAGGAGAAAAAAAAAAAAAGAGAGTGAAAATTCTGGTTCACAAGGCAATCAACCTGCCAAAAAAATCCCTGGTTTCTGAAATATAAAGAGAACATGAACACATATTTCTCTCCTCAAATTTGCACTGCCCCAGTGATATTTAGCTTAATAAGTACATAAAAGAGTGGTACTAATGAAGCTGAAGTACAGAACAACATACTGCTGGAAAACTCTTACTGCTTTCTGAGCCACACACTCTCTGTTAAGGGGTTGGCGCTCTTTGAAACCAGAGGACATTTGTTTTAGGTGCTTCTCCTAGATTTTTTTTTTTTTTTCTGTGATTCATCTTAGATACCATGTGACCAGTGTGAAACACTATGGACCACCTGTGACTTTCCTGTCACAGAGACAAAGGCACTGATTTTGTATTCTCAGAGGTCGAACTCCATTTTTCCTCATATAAAACAATTTGATAAAACTCCCAGTTTCTGGAAAATATCTTCCCTTCTGTGAAAACTTTCTGTGGCAGAGTTTGAGATTACAAACTAGATCCTTAAGCTCCCATTTCTGTGCTTTCACCATGTTTTCTCCTGATCAGCTTTGTAAACAACAACAAAAAAGCACTTCAATAAGACCAGATGCCTCTGCCTCCAGGTCTTCCAGAGCAGAGGCCCACGGAGGTTGCAAGTCTCAGGAACGTTGGATATTCCTCACCCTAGCCTACTAGGTGATAAAACAAATCATTCTACCCTCAGAGCTTTCTATTTTCGCTGGTCTATCTCCTTCTCAAGACAGGCAAGTTCTTCAGGTCAGTCAGTCCCTTAATTTATGTCCAAGACAACCTCCGAGCACAACGGGGTTCAGGTGGCTCCATGTGCTGCTGGAGGACAAGCAATGAAAGATTTCTATCTCTTCTGTTTTAACCAACCATTTGGAGATGAAGAAATATTTATAACTGCTTCCATTACATTGCTATGGAAAGCATAAATAAATAAATAAATAAATAGATAGATAAATAAATAAAATGCAACCAGCCTCATTTCCTAACATATTTGTAAACGTCCATTTCACCAAGGACTGTGCTATGCATCTGCTGCAAACCACTGAAAAACTTAAGGTGGCTGAAATAAGATGTTCTTGCATTTATGAAAGAACCCCCAGCCCTTTGCCTTTAACAGATCTATAGACAAAACAGGCAGGTTTAAGAGCTCTCCTGACTCTGTTGCAATCAAGATACCATCTACTTAAATAAGCATTTGTACTCTCAGTGATTTTAGGAGATGAATTACTGATCTTATTACCATAGTAAATACCCTTGAGGCAATGCACAGGCCAACACAATATTACTTTCTGCTGGTACAGTACCCATTTCCAGAACTCTAAGAGTATTTCTAGCCATGCAGTAATAATGGAAGATTTGCTTAGTCCGTATTTGCCAGAAAGTCCCACTTGCAGAAGTGTCTTTTAAAACCTTTGACACTGTTCGGGGAAACAGTTTGTCAGCTACGAAAACATCCCCACCAACTCCTGTGCATCAGCCTTGTAGGTAGGGTGAGCAGATCCGCAGGTGGCAAAGCTCAGGGTGAAGCAGAGAAGGTTTTCAGCTGACCTGCTGAGCCACAGAGGAGGAAAACATTGCGTTACCTGGGCAAGCCAAAGCAATCCCTGCTGCTGGCTCGCTGCCGTGGCCGGCGCGTCAGCCCCTTCCCACGCGGCCGGGCACCAGGCTGGCCCGCGGCAGCGCGTAGGAGGCCTCCAGTGCACACACGCTCCATTTATTTATCGCTGAACCATCGTCTGGGCATCAGGAAAAGTTGATAAAACTGTTGCCTCTGGGACTGTTTTCTCCTTGGGAATAACAAAAAGGTGAAACTGGTTAAGGTCGCTGCACAGGAGGCCCGGCTGAAGGTGGGAGCAGGTTGGCCATGAATTACAGAGCATCATCTGCAACCACAGATAAGGAGAATGGGTAGAGACTGAGGCAGGCTCTACAATAAGGGATGGATTTAATTAACAATTGCACAGAGGGAGCAGACCATAGCATTTTGGCACGACGACATCCTACATCTGACAGTTACTTAAAGAGACAGGGTGCACCCTATTATAAAAAAATATATTACTCCTCAATGCATTTTTAAAATTACACCAGAAACAATAACATATTGTATTACCCATTCAGTGCAGAGCTGCACAGTTATACCAGCACTGTGCAGAGCTGCTTCCTTGCATATATTCTGCACCGGGGCCTATTTAAAAACCTTGGTCCAACCTTGGATCGAGAAGTACAACGCTGCTGAAGTCGGGGGGGTTGCGCAGATGTAACTGAAGGCAGATGTTGATTCATATTAACTAAACTATTAAATGCATCAATCTTACCCTAACATCTGACACGTCGTCCCACTTCCCCATCTTCTGAATCCCCAAAGTTTATTTTAATTCAGCCAGCTGACAGTTTGCAAGCTTCTGGACAAATTCCTTTTATCGTTTGTAGCTCAAGTTGGTGCTTTTTCTTCTCTTTTCAAGTGACTGTTTTAAAATTAAGTGAAAATTTTTAATTGATTTGAATGCTAAAGAAGATGACCACTGTCCAATTCTATCTGTTCCTCTACACAGACAATAAAAACATTTTTTTTTTGAAGAGAAACAAAAACCCAAAGAAGAAACTCCAACAAACCAGTTAGAAACACTTCCCATTTCTTTTCCTTTATACATAAGTGAAATGATTAATTAATTAAACATCTTCTTACCTCATAGATCTGCTTTCAAACAACACGCGACAAGGGATTTGGACGAACCCCATGCAAACCCTAGCAAACATTTAAGCTCCACGCCGGCCAGCCTTCCCTGCCAGGAGAGCCATGAATGGCACACGGCATTGCTAAAGCCAGCAAGCCTGGAAAAGAGAGACGTGGACCTCTGAGCATCCTTGGCCTAGGAAATAAACTCTGCTTTCTCCTGAATAAAGCACTCCCCAGTCACTGGAAATAATCAGTGAGGAAAACAATTATTTAACAAGCAATCTATAGGAGAAGGGACTTACAGTGTTCAGAATATTCCTGCTGGTAATGCATCTGCTTACCTGTTTTAATATTGAGCCCCTAGAGCACCACTTACTTTGGACTGTACCATGGCGATGCGTGAGGCCCGGTACTAATCCTTTCCTAATCCCATCTGTTTGCTGGTGTCCATCCTACAGAATGAGGCTGCTTTTTCTGAATCATATTTAAGAATCAGTGCTGTAAATTGTACTCTAAAAAAAAAAAGTCATAGAAAAGGTGTGACCTGAATACATAATATTTTTTTGAATGGAGTCCTTAATATTTAGTTTTGCCTAATGAAGTAAGGAATGAATGTAAAAGGATTACTATTCCCGTAACGTTCAATTCACACACACAAAGTGTAATTCATAGAACCTGGCTTTAATTTTTTTCATATAAATAATTAATGCTGCATTTAAAGCATGTTAAAATGTTTTATTTCTTAATCAGCTAATTTGACTGAGAAACAAAGATGCCTTTATCTTCATTTTCCTTGACTGGAGCTACTGTAGTAAAAGTTCCCCTCTAGCTTTGGCCTTCACTCTCAAGTTTGCTGCTGCCAATTAGTCCTCCAAAGTCACTATTTTACAAAATGTTTCTCACTTGAAAAAAAAAATGTAATTGAATGTCTGTACATCACAGAGTTTCTTGTGTTCAGACACAGGGTGTTAAACATTCTTTGAGTTGACTTGGGTCAGCTCTAAAAAATCTCAGACACTGAAACTTGAGATGCAGTCGTGTGCTATAGTGTTTTCTCCACATCCTGTTAAGTATTAAGTGGTTATTTAAAATGGAGTTGTTATACTCAGCAACTGACTTAAAGTGCTCCATATAGTTTACAAGACGATTAATTAAATGAGAGCACTGCATGTGATGCACATGTATTTCCATAATCATTCACATTGGCCTATAGTTGCCCTTTAATTTTCATACTAATTAAAGTAACACATTGAACTGCAAATTGTAAATGGCTGCATTTCTCAGTAGATGTTAACACTGATGTAAGCTGAACGGCAAATAAAAAAGCCCAAGAATTAAGCAGAGTGTTTTTTGACTCTCATCCATTCAAGCTTCCCTACTCATTCCATTACTGGACCAAGTCCATATTTTAACAAGACTGCAGTTTTCTGTGTTTTCAGCCCCATATTTTTCTGAGGTATAATAAGTTTTTTTTTTTTATTGTAATGACTAGTTGGTTCCCATTTAATACAATAGCGTGGTTGTACAAGGTTTGCCGTTACATACTAGTTTTTTTAAGCAGTAGTGGGACTGAGCTTTGTAATCTGATGGGCAGAAAGAAATAAAACCGAAATGCACAGCAATTTCACCGGTAGTTTTGCCTCATAATTACATGTGACCCATTATCCTCCTTGATGCTTGCTCAAACCTTGACACGGCTGACTTGGAGCCTGAAATGTAAACTGAAGGGTTGTATTTTCAGGTCACATCAGAGTAGGGGGAAGTTACTCCCCAGAACACTTACATTTACTGAGACTTAGAAAGGAGAAGAAACAGATCTGAACAATTATCCTGCGGCTCGCGCAGCTGCTGGCATTTCCACTTGGCAGCGCCGGCGGGACCACAGTGTCCACCTCAAGCAGCTTCCAGTGTGTAATGGACGCACTGTAATTGCTTTTGAATGAGAAGTAACCTTGGACTATAGGCATATGAAAGACACCTTTAAAAAAAAATGAAAAAAATGACAAAAAAAATGACAAAAAAAATCCTCTGTCAGGGCCAACAGCTCAAAAATTAACAACTAATCACTCCTTTCAGTGTGTCCTCCATCTAATTGCTTCCATGATGAGGGCTTTTTTTTTTTTTTCCCCCTCTCAGAAATGAGCATTATAAAAGATTTCTTTTTAATTTAAAATGAAAAATTCCTCCACTCCCAGGTGACCTATCCAAGAGAAATAATAATAAGCACTCTATTGCTCAGAGAGCATCAGCTCTCACACATATTACAAGGCTGAGCGTTCCTCCGCCCTTCCCATCCCCCCCCCGCTCCCTTCCCGCCGCGTGTCCTATCTCCAGATCCGAACTTGGCTGGGCCCAAGATGTTATTTGTTAAAATTAACTTTCAGATCAGGCTGGAGTCAGTGCACTTGGCAGGGAGGAGAGGAGTGGGAGCTGGAAAGTAGAGAGGGAGGGAGGCTGCGGGACACAGCATTCAGTGGGGCTCATGGCTGGTGACGGAAGGCAGATGAGACTCCTGGGCCCCTGGCTGGACTCCTGGGCCCCCGGCTGGGTGGTGAGGGGCCAGCAGTGCCCTGGCAAAGGCAGCCCCGTCTCTCACCACCTGTGCTGCTGGCAATCCCCTGGAGATGCCCACAGAAGCTGTATGTCCCTCCCCAGGCGCACCACCTCTCTTAGGCAATTCTGTCTCTTGCCCCTGAAAAACATGCACACATAAAAGATACATACTCTACGACACCTTCCTCTTTGGCTTTTCTGATGTCTACCCCTTGGGGCACCCCTTCCTGGCACTGCTGGGACATCCCACGGTGGCCCTTGCTGCTTCAATAACCAGCTGCTGCCTCCTGCCTGCAGCCACTTGGACTTGCCTTGGATGCTGCCCCGGAACATCACGGCTGCGCGGGAACGAGTGTTTCGCTAGCTCTAACCAGGGAAAAGAGGAGGCTCCTGGCCCCCACACACAGCAGCATTCCTCATCTTTGTCCCAGCAAAATCCTCCCCGAGTCCAGTCCTGCTAGCCCGAAAGGCCACGCACAGCCACGCACCATGAGCCCACGAATGGAGTCACGCTGCGGGAAGGCTGCTGGAGCATGCTAATAATGTAAGGCCCTTTTTCCCCTCATCAACCACATTTCTTATACATTTCTGGAAGATTAATTTAGATTTAGGGAAGTTTTGAGTGAGGTACTGGAAATAAGACTCTTAATGCAAGGTTGGTTTCTATCTGACCTTAACTACTACATCAGCCACCACTGTTACAGCACATTTATGTATGGAAATGTACACGCACTTCAGCTTAATTACCAAAGGAGTCTACGAAAAGAAGCCTTTAAAATGTTTTAATTGCAAATTCAGTCTTTCCAAGAGCTATACAATAGAAGCATCACCCAGTGATTAATTAACCACGTATTTAAGCAAAAAAATAAAATAACTCTCGGCTACATGGATACAGTTCTACTTGCCTTAAGTAGATGATGCATGTAAACATGTGCCCGTATAGAATTAAGCAGTAATTTGAGTTTGTCGGATTTTGTTTTTCTTTTGAGACTGGTTGCTACAAGTGTAACGGTAGATTTATTTTCAAGTTTACCCTCAAACTCTGTTGTAATAAAGAAGCAGTTATTAAAAAGAAAAAAAAAAATCCTAACAGAGAAAGCTCTCAAAGGCCTCCAGCTCCTGTTACACAAATGAACTTGGTGCTTGATACATTTCCAAGCAAAAAGTCCAGCCGAATCTTGAATTTCTACCCAGATCTCCTATCCCGCTCTCGCTTTCCCATCATTTCCCTTCGCCTCCGCCCAGCGAACAGGCCGTGTTTCCCTGCGGGAGCCCGCCAGGAGCGCCTCGAAGTGCACAGGGCCTGCCGTGGTGCGCCGGCAGGGCGCAGGCCCCGCCGGGGCGCGACACGACTGCAACGGGCAGCGGGGAGCGGAGCGGGGCGGCCGGCAAGGCCTCGCACCACCGCCAAAGGGCCTGAGGTGCCTCTCACCTTCTCACAGCCACCTTCACGCTGGTTATGGTGAGCAAGTTAAAGCCGATTTTGGAGTTACTCTTATGCAAAATTGTAAGACTGGATTCAGGAAATCCCCTAAGCAAGCAAACCTTGCTACACAGCTGAGGAGCCCCAAAGCCCACAGGGATTGTCCTTTGCCAGCTTCGATTGCCAGTGTCACACAAATACCACCCACGTTTTGGGCCAAGCTCTGCTTTGCTGCCGACATGGGGCCCCCCTGAGAAGGAGACCAAGGCCAGGATACTCACAGGGGATGGCCCTTGGGCACCACGGGGCAGTGACCTGCAAAACCAGTGGAAGGAGGAGCAGGAGGACAAGGGGAGGCTGGAAACTCAATGCCAGGGAGCTGCTGAGCGTCAGCACTGACCTAAGACAGACAAGAGGTTACACAGAGTCAGACTGCTTAAAAAACAGTGTTTTCAGTGAAGAAACCTCCAAGTTTCATAAACATAATTCACTCTTTTTACTTAATTGGGGAACAAAGTTACAATTTTCATTTCTCTTCCCTCTTCTCTGCTGGCAAGAGGAGGCTGGGAAAGGGAGAAAAAGGAGAAAGGGTTACTTACCACTGTCTTCTCCTTTGATCTTGTGGCTTGCTTTGGTTATCTTTTCATTAGTTTCTTTCATTAAAATACAAGCTTCCAAGAAAAGCATCTGTTTTGGTTAAAACCAAAACTAAATCTGAGCTACTTTTGAAAGAAAAAAAAAAATCTTGTTCTAAGGAAGACAATATCTGTGTCATTGCGCTTACCAGTTAGAAGGAACGTGTACAAGCCAAAAACACAGTGATAGAGCAGCATGGGTGAGACCTTCGGGAGAAAAGTAAAATTTTAAGCCTTTCAGCCCTCCCTTTATTAGGTTGATTTTAATTCAATCAAAGAGAACATAGGGGGAAAAAAAAATGATTCAATTGGGAGACACTAATCAGCCCCTTTCAGTGGACTGAAAAGCTTTTCTTAAGCAAGAACTGAGCTTTAAACCTAACATCTACCTGATGTAACATATAAACATAAGCATGTTTTCTTAATAAAAAAAATTAATAGGAATACTTTTTATTGAACATAAAAAGAATTATAAAAGGAAATATTGCTAATAGTGATAATGATAAGTTACTGAGCATGCTTAAATAAGCAAGAGCAGGGATACCTTTTGGGTTGGGGCAGAAAGCCACCCTTACACCTGTGAGGTGATTTCTGAAACGCCTGGCCAAGCCAAGCAGAGGCTTTGGTGCAAAGGGTGGTGCTGCCAGATGCAGATGACAATAGAGCCATGGTGACCACCTCTGAGCACGTGTGATAAGCGAACCACTTCACCACGCTAACTGAAACTCAGTGTGTTTTTCCTCTTCTGCCCCCACAAACTTGGCTAGAAAACTGCACTCACTCCACAATGCCGCCTTTACAAGCAGCCCGGGGAAGGGATGGGCAGCTGCCAACGCCACTCCGAGCCGGCAGCTGGGCCGGGGAAGCACTCGCTGCTCCTCAGACCTTCCCACAGCCAACACATTTCTCCAATTCTTACCCTAAGCGCAGTCCCCAGATCCGGGAAGTTTCTATTATGGCCCTAGAAAAGAAAAAGTTAGGTTTATTGCTGTCTTGATCCAGGCCATACTGGAACACAATCTTAAACTCTAAAGATGGCGCAGTAGATTTTGACCAAGATCTTGTCCATGGGTATGAGTCTTCTTGAAGAACATTGCAACAGAGCAAGCGGCAATGAATAAAAGCTGATTACTGCTGTTTAGCTAACATATGATACCCAAATTTGCTCTTTACAATGACGAACCTATTGGTGGAGGCACTGATGGACCTGCTGCTGGCCACAGGAGATTTCCCTCTTTTTACCTGAAGAGCATTTGGAGGCACCACTTAGTCAAAGAGAACCAGTCTCTCCACATGCCTGGAGTAGCTCTATGCAGTTTGCGTAAGAGAACGGCTCTCAGAAATAAATATTAACAAGTGGCCACACAATACTTTTCCGTATTACAATAATAAGTTTTATTTCTCTCTACTGCTTAAGCCACTGTTGCATGAGAAAGTTATTATCTCCAAGGCACTGGGTGGGATACCTTTCCTGGAAAACATGCTCTCAACAGGAAACCCAAACAGCGCTAGAGAGTTATCTTAAGTAGATTTAAATAATTAAATCCAAAATTCTCAAGCCACTTGCTGTTTCAAATTTATTTCTTTAATAACAAGGTTGTTTCAGCAACACACTGGATTAGGGTTTCATTTATTCGAAATTTAAGGTCTGTCCCTCTCTGAATGTTATTTTAAGTATTTAGGGGAATTTTTGTGCTTGTGAAAATGAAAAGATTGTTGCATTATAAATTCATTTCCTCTGTTATTGCACAGGCCATGTACGGTGCAGCTGTGAAAGCGCTGTAAGAGCCCCAGCAGTGTCCTCAAGCGCAAGCGAGCAGGACGAGCCTCTGCTTTAGCACGGGGAGACGCTGGCCCTCTCCTGCCTTCAGCTGCACACTCGCTTCCCAAACAGAGATGTCAATGCTGCTCTGTCAGCGGTGCTGAACGAGAAGGGGCGTTGCATGACGACACTGAGGATCCACGCGGGATGGGGCTGGGAGCTGGGGCTCTAGCACGGCCAGGATATGCCAAGGGACTGGAGGCACCAACAACCCGCGGCTGGCAGCACGGCGAGCTCGCACGTGTTACCTTGCGAGGACCAGCGCCCTGGGCCTTGCTGCTTGCGCTGGCACTTTTGCAAACAAGTGAGTTTCTTGCACGCTCTTCACCACCTCCAGGCATTCGTATGCTTTTTAAGTACAGGAGCATTAATTAGATTTTGACCACAGACCCTGGGTTTGACTTATCCTGACAGGGTTTCCATTAGTCTAATCTGCAGGGGAATTCGCCGCTTTAACATCTGTGCGCCTCAGGCCCATCTTGCGCTGGCTGCGGCGGTTTGAAAAGCCTCCCTTGTACGGCTGTGTGTTTCTCCGTGCTCCCAATTTCACAGAAGTCATTTCAGCACCAAACGGTAATTAGCAAAGGGATGGGCCTCGGCTGGCATGAATGCAGTTTATTGTTTTCCACTAGGCCCCGAGCTGCACAAACAAAGACCGCAGTCTCGCTGTCTAGCATTTTATTAACTTGTATTGTGCACGGTACCTTACTGAGGGGAGATCGACAAGGAAATTCAGCAGCTAATATGCAGCAACGCGTGTGCTTTTGAAGAATATTAATTTCAGTTCAATTAGGCAAGTTTTGCGGGACCTCAGCCGCTAAAATAGGACAGTCACTTTTATAATTATCTTCTGTATTAACTTTATCACCACCAGACTTTTTGCATAAATGCAACCTTTCATCTTTAAAATGCCAACACTTCTTCAATTTTGGCAACCGTACAGCATTGCTAATTATTTGCTCATTATGTGTGGTTAACTGATGAATCATTAATAAATGAATGAATGGCTAATATATTTTTATGGTAATTGGAGATATAACTGATTGCAGACTTCCTTCGCTTCCTAGAACTGCCCCGAACGAGCGGCGGCGGCGGTGGAATTGTTTACAGCTGCCGGCTGCGCCACAGCGAGGCTGTGCTCGCTCCGCGGGAGCCTGGCCCTGGCACCGGCACTGTCGCTCCCGCACCGGCCCGACGCGCTTCCCGCTGGGAGCACCGGGACCGATACCACCACGCTCATCGGCGGTGGTCCGAGGAAATATTGCAGCATAAAACCAAAGTAGTAGCTCCCCAGACCTGCTCTGCAGCAGCTCGATGCCTGCGGCGAGCACCAGGGATGGGGCATGCGACTTGGGTAACATTTTGTTTTAACTCCATATGCAGCGTTACAGTAAATGGCTTATATAACCTTTCCCTGACAGTGCACACTTAATGGATTCAGAGATAATTGCTGGGCTGATTTTTTGCTTTCGTCCTCCTTCCCTCCCCCCCCCCTTTTTTTTTTTCTTAATAACCTATCTTTCCATAAATCATTCTTAGGGTATACAGTTTCAAAACAGCATTTAAATCTGCTTGACAACTCAAATCCAAATGAAAAGATAGCACGATGGCCAAACAAGACTCCTTTAGCTGTGCACACACGTCCTGGAGATCAAGTTAAAAATGCAAAGGAGATTACGAATTTTTAATTATAATTATTTAACCAGGTGGGTAGTTTCTCTAATGAACATTTCTATGAAAACAGAATAAGTAATGATGGTCTTAAAGAAGTCTTTGTCTTCCCATGTACTAATGATCACATTTATAAATATGCAGGAAGGCCCCCATGTACATTGCTAATGATAAGTAATTAAGCACCAGGCGTCAAAAGCTATAGAAAAGGGTCAGGGTAATGCAAGAGAAAATTAAAAATGCAATAAAATAAGTTGTGTAGAAAGATTAAATTTCTGGCTTCTGCAGGCCTGGCTATAAAACAAGCTTTACCTCCTTCCGTATAGACTGGGGCTGCTGTGGGCTATCCAAACAAAATTTTCCCGGCATTTTCATTAGATTTTACTTGCCTCCATGCTTGCACTCCTATTAAAATTAAGCGACCCACCAGCCATTTAAAACAAATGCTATGTTCAGTAACGCTGCAGTTCTCCCCCAGCATTTACATGGAATCGCCGTGGCTAAACCATGACTGCCACCAGCCTCTGTGGAAGCAGTTCAAACTTTTGATGAGAGAGAAGAGGGAACCTGACGTGGCTGGTGCTCATGCTGCACACAGGGCCGGGGCTCCAGACGGGGCGCTGACGCCCAGCTCGAGGCCCCACGGTGCCGCAGCCCTGCGCCGGCACCTGCAGCCCCAGCGCCGCTCCCAGCCCAGCATGGGGGCGGCTCCCGAGCTACCAAGATATGGGCGATTTTTGTAACCGCAGTGAGGGAGCAGCAGCGCTGTCAGGGAGGGAGGCCGGGCAGCAGTGACGCAGCCACGCCGTGAGGGCCACCACGCCACGAGGGCCACCACAGTGCAGCGTGGCCCTCCTGGCCCCCGCTTGCCACATCCTCCCTCACCACGGTTTACGAAAAATTGCAACTTCACTTAACCAGCTCACTCTTGAAATAACCACACTCAAGTTTACCTAGCTGAGCAGTTTAAACGCGCACAGCTGTGAAAACCTCAGCAATGGCTACTCTCCCCTGTGATGCTTCCTGGAGGTGACCCCATGTCTCACACGCGGCTGGTCTCCAAGAATTATCTTTCTTTCTTTCTTTCTTTTTTCCCCAAACACTGCTAACACCACATCTCCAAACTCGCCCTTAGCCGCGGGCAGGGCCGCCCCGCTGCCAGCCCCGCGCAGCGCAGGCTCCGTGGGGCCGCATATGCTCTCCCGCCAGCTCCGCGCTCCCTCTCACGGGTGACGAGCCCAGCGCGCCTGGCAGAGCTGTTTCATTTTGTCCACAACCAAATATCAAATAACCCGAAACGAGCCCATGCTGGCCAGGCACCGCGGCACAAGCCGGCACGCGCAGCCCTGTGCAGGAGGGCGACGCTGCTCCGCAGCTCCGGGACCTGCCGTCCAGGTATAAATATTCCTGGCCAAACACCTGCAACAGGGAGCACGGAGATTGCACGGCACCGCGGCCTTCCCTGCAGCACAGGGATGTGGGTCGGCACCCGCTTCCCTCCTGCAGCCCTTTGCACTGATAGGGGACTTGCTCCTGTCCCACTGTTTGCAGCCACTAACACACAAGGCAGATAGGAAAAGGCAGGTATTAAGTTACAGTTATCGTCAATTAAAAAATGTTTATCTTTGAAAATACATATCTGCTGCTGACAAGCTCTGAAAACCACTGCTCCGAGCCTGTCAGTAAAACCAAATGTTAAATGGAAAATATTTGCCAGGATTTAAAATTAGACCTACACATTACTTACAGATGTTTCAATGAAAAACACTTGAAACTCAACCACATAGAGTAATAAACCCCACAATGGTGTATTTTTTTATACTTCAAGTTAATTTTTATTATATAAGTAGCCATACGAAGAAGCCATTGCATACTGCTTAAATTAAATGTGGAGGAATGAAATCAGCAGTATCTCTTTACAGCATATGGTCCAGCAAATCAAATTACAAAGCTTTCCACATCTCATTAACTGCAATGAGTACAGTGAGATTTCTAATAAGTCACTTCTTTTTCATGCGAGAGGTGAGCAGTGACTTATTGTGAGTATTCTCACAGGATGACCCTTGTGCCGAAATTAAGAACTAATCTAAAATGGGAAAGGTCACTTGGTCAAGTCTGATCATAACATTTCCTTGTTATTGTTTTAGTTGGCATTGAAGCACATGCTTTCCTGGTGCACCAGCTGAAAAATGCCTTTGATAATTTCACTGACAGTGAGTAACCCACACACTGCCATTTAATGAGTTTGGGCAGGATTAGCTGACAATAAAGAATACAGTATAAATGTTTTTACAGAATGAAATTTTCAGCGGGAAAGTCTCGTGGAGACGTACCCGACTCATCCATTTTCATTTCCTGTGGCCCTATCAGCCCGGGTACCCCTCTCCCCAGGGGAAACCCACAGTCACACCTCGCCACAGCCCTCGAACACCCAGCTCGGGGCTCCCCGTTGCCCCAGCACGTTGCCCGCCACTGGCCACCCAAAGGCAGGGGCTGGGATGCTCCTGGTGTCTGTATCCGCAGCTCCCTCCCACCATCAGCCCAAGGCTGTTTGCTGCAGGATGGGGCGAGCACAAAAACCCAGTGGAGCACACGACGAGGGAAACATCTCGAGACGGTGGAAAAGTGAAAACTCAGCCAGGCCAGCTGAAGCAGTTGGGAGGAAAATCAACAGGCTGTTTTTAGCAATTACAAAGTTGTTGGCTGATCTGATGTAGCTGGGCAGGAAATTCCGTCGTTTTTGGAAACCATTGACAAAAATGTTCTGGCACTTGCACTCTTCAGTGTGTGCTTCAAGAAGAGTTAATGCACTGTGCCCGAGTGGCTCGGAGGCACAGCAAAATGGGAGAAGGTTTTACGAATAGGTACAGAGACCTCCTCCTGCCTTGCGTGGTCAAGAAAGGAAAACCACCACGGCATATACCATCTGCCTGGCATAGCTCCATAACACGTGGGCAGTAGCGGG
This sequence comes from Nothocercus julius, assembly GCA_013398735.1. Lineage (NCBI taxonomy): Eukaryota > Metazoa > Chordata > Aves > Tinamiformes > Tinamidae > Nothocercus > Nothocercus julius. The sequence continues at coordinate 2,967,123 of VZSV01000084.1, read as the reverse complement.
AAGGTGAGCATCCCTGCCAGGTCCTTTCCCTTGGTTATGGACCTATGGAAAATTTGGGAGGACTAAAAAATCAGTCCTCAAAGGAGACATTTCTTATTTGGTCTGAAAACACGGCCTGACTCTTGTGCAGCCGCTACTGGGAGGACTCTGCAACCAAGCTACTGCTTAGGCTAGTCTAATCCCCAGCACGTTCATTAAACACTGAGTTATTATTTCAGGGTACCTCAGGAAGAGTCGCTGGAGTTAATTTGCGGAGAACGTTGTGTTTGAGTGAAAAACACGGCCTGCAGGGGATGTTCGCATCATTTCCTTTGAGCTATTTTTGGTGTCCAACACGGAGCCCGTGCAGACGTCCCAGGAGCGTTGGGACGAGCAGGGGACGCGTCCCACTCACCACGGGGCCCGCACAGAAGCCACCGCCGCCTGCGCCGCTCTGCGGCTGCGAAGCCCAGCTCTCCTCCAGCTTCAGGGGTGCTTTACAGGACACATCTGAGCCCTGCAAACATGAGTGGGAGCGGGGAAACTCAGCCCAAAACCACAACAGCATTCTTAGCAAACCCAAGGAGCTCTCATTTATCTCTCCAGAATTAACCTCTGACCCCAGACCTCAGAGAGACAGAGTGTCAAAAAGATGCAGCCGTGATGCCTTGGCGGCTGCAGCTCACACACACGTGCAACTGGTTAATTATACGTACAAAAGTTTAAATAAGCTAAGGCAGAACAGACAGTGCACTTTAAAACATCCTGGTTTCTTTTGCCACAGAGAGTTAATCTGATTGCAACAAAGAGTCTATTAAATAAAATTTCTCCATCCTCCCAAAGCCCCTCTACAGCCCTTGGCCTCCTGCTGATCATACGCTGAAGGTCCTCAGCAGAGTGAGGGCAGCATGCAATCCCACGACTGCACGGTCTTAACTGAGAAAGGATCTCATTTAAAAAGTCATTTGCCCCTCTTCACTGAATTCATCTGATGCTCTTGATCGCATCTAGACACTGCATCTATCTGACCGCATATTGACATCCCAGGCATAACAGGAAAAAGTGATGATATTCTCAAATGCAGAAGCCCACAGCTGCCACTTTGGTTCTGGAGGAATTAATTTCCAAGATGTGGGAAACCTTTAGTGAACTTGCAGCTAATTTGCAAACTTGGGCAGGCTGGTTGGTGTGCAAACTCAGGGACAACGTGGACATGGGGTCACACTCCCAGGCTCCTCAACCACAACTGAGCAGAGCTAAATCACCTCTTAAACACCAAATGCAGGCAATTGCTATTAGCATTTCCATGCATGTTTTACTTTAAATAGTTGCTAGTTGCTCATCCTTCCCCTAGCTGAAAATTACCTACATACCTAAATGCATACACTTGTTATGTGCCTGCATATATTTATTTTAAAATAGCTTATGCATACATAATACAGGCCCACAAAAGTTCTTAGATGCTTGTTCCTGTAGGGGTAATAACACAAAAATATTTAAGATGATTCAACGGTGGACCACTCAGCAGATGCATGCAGCGTGGTGCAAGACATTACCATCTGCTGACTCATCAGCCGAGCTAATTCCTGCCTGGCTCGTGTTCCCGTCATCTCAGCAGCAATTTAGTACTTGGTAAGTTTTCTCTCATCAGGAGTAAATGTTATCACAGACTTGTGATTATGTGCTATTTGAAACTGGGAGAGCTAAAGCCATGTGCAATAATAAAAGGTAATTGTTTACCTTTGAAGCTGGCATGGGCGGCCCTCTCGGCGTGCGGCAGGAAATTGGGGCAGCCCGTGGTTGCCCGCGGCCCTCGCCGCCGTGTGAAAACCAGCCCCTCGCACGTGCAGGCCTTGCAACATGATAGAGGCGCTTTTATAGACTTGGTTTCCCATATTAGGTGAAGCTGAACACAATAGGAAAAAAGAAACGAGTAAGGACAAAGTTCCCTCACCATTTAACGCGTGTGGTGATGCTGCTGGCCAGCCGCAGGTCGGGGGCCTGGGGCCAAAGCTGATGCTCCTCCATGGGCTGCTGGGCGCAGCCGCGACACGCTCCATCCTACTGCCCTCATCCAAGTAATACAGAAAGATACAGGCCCAAAATAATCCCAAGACATCCCAGTGCTGGAGGCTCCACATTTGTCATATAGCCTATTAACATGTGGGTAGTGTTCACAACCCATCTGCAAGGGGGGAGGGTTTACTATCGTTAACAGAAATAGCCAGCGAGATGAGAGGTCTCAACATTTTTGTCTGCTTTTCTATTTCTTCCTCCTTATCCTCCCAAACAATCCACATTGGAATTCATAAATAAAGACATATGCACATTTGGAGCATATTCAGATCAATTATCCACATCTTTTCTGGAGCTGGGAAGAAGGTACATTGCCTAAACACTAATGCCTATGGATCTTTAATACTAATGCGATGCTCAGGAGATAATTGTTTCTCATGAACCAGAATGAGTCTGGCCAAAAGGACTGAACACATGCAAAGAGCAGCTGATTTCGGTGGAAGGTTTTTTTTCCCCCGCTTTGGACATGCAGCCAGATGTAATAGCAATAAGTCCTGCAGAAACTAGCTGAGGATATGGATCATATTCTGATTGGTAACAGATTTGCAGATTATTGGGGGCAAGGGGAAGAAATTCACTAAAAACCCAAAGACCATTAAAATATCATTCTGGTCCAGGCTTAACTCCCCCCATGAAATAAACATGTTTCCCGAGGAAGATCCATGGATGGCAATGTACCTCCTGCCCTGCTGCAGGATGCCGGGAGGGAAACAGAGGAAACTCTTCCCAGCAAGCCCTGCCCAAGGCTGAACACAAGGGAACCCCAGCGCCAGCAAGACCCCTGGAAAAAGAGGAAAGATGAGGTTTGGACTAAACAGAAAAGTGGGCGCAGCAGGCCCACAGCTCTGTGTTTTGGGGGTAACCTGGAAGGAAGGGAAAGCAAGAGCACCTGCTCCCAAGGTGCAGAGCAGCAACATACCCCGACAGTGAGGAAAGACATGCAAACATGGGGCAGCCAAAACAGCTCTGGTGGAAAAGAAAACACGAGGCTGCAGCCAACGCAGGGGTGAGCACTGCCACGGTCCCGGGCAAAGGGCACCGCTCTGGATTCGCCTTTGCACAGCCACCTGCTGTGGCATTAGGACTTATGGATGTTGCTGGACTTGCTGAGGCTTTTTGCCAAGCTTGGGTTAAATACACCATTTCTTCATAGCCTGGCTTTAAATCTCCGATTTGCATGTTTCTGCCTAACCTGAGAAGTAAGGAAGAGGCCCTGCTTCAACAGCGCAGCACGTCTCTGAAGTATCAGATGAGGATTAAAAACACCCAGAGATTGGGGCCCCAGCTCCTTAACGCCTGAATGACAGCACCTCCACATTCACAAAGTTGTTCTCCACTTATTTCCCCAGGTATTTTGTCATTTCTACTAAAAACTTTCGGATTTCCGGCCCTGACTTCATATGAACATGCAACCACGTTTCAGGTGTAAAGTCGTAAGCGAAGCGCCAGTGACGGTGCCTCTTGCTAGCATGAGGCAACCTGCACAGCTCAACTTTTGCATATCAATTCAGCCATGATTTTAAGTATTCAGTTCTACTTGTATGACTTCTTAAAATTCCCTGCAATATAATTATCCTGATGGGAATGCAGAAAGATAATTGCTTTTAGAGAAAAAGTTTCTCTTTTGTTTCACATTCATCTGGCTTCCATAAATAGAACAAGAGACCTTCAGCAGCCACAATATGCATCCATGTGTCTCCAGCTATTTATTTACAAAGCCAGACCTTGACAAATGCAATTTGTTCAATGAAATTAAAAAGGATGCACAATAATTCATTTAGACAAAAAGGCTTGAAAAGGAAGCGTCATCGGGAGCGCCTCAGTGCTGGAAGTGATCAGCTGATTCCTGAAGCCTGGGCAGGTGCTCTCACCTTGGAGAGCAGCAGCGAGGTAGCACTTAGGAGAGGGAAAAAGTGAGCTAGGAACAGCAGCAATTCTTTATTCAGGCAATAATTATACAAATTAGATCTGTGAAAGCCAGAGAATGACTGTGCCTTGAACCCTGTCTGTGTGCATAGAACAATGGAGAAATTAATAATTAAATCTATTACATATGCTCATAACTCAGCACAAAAGATACTTCTCCAGCTCAAACAATTCTGCATTTTCATTTGAATAAAGCTTTCACACTTTTTTTCTCATTATATATGTATTATATTTTAAATTTAACAGCTTATTTTGTTGCCTTTATGTCTTGAATTAATAAGGCCACACTTTAATGCACTAATGTTGAATAGCATTAGCATGCTCCACAGTTATTACTTGGGGAAAAAATTCCCTAGTTTCCCAGTGGTGAAATCAATTTGCTCGTAACTTCCTGTCTCTCATAACCTCCACTAGCATAACTGGAAACTTTGCGCTGCTTTTCTTACAAAAAAAAAAAAAAAAAAAAAGACTTGTTTATACTTCTGGCTGCTGGGAGGGCAGGATCTGAAGGTAACACTACTCTGTTAAGCTTTCAAGCACAGATTGAAATCCTTTCAGCCAGTTAAAGCAATTAGCAGGCCAGATACACCAACCCCACGTTATTTCCCTTGCAAGAAACAACGGGGCTGCGGCAGTGCGGAAGGCTCAGCGAGCTCCAGTGCCAAGTGTCTTCCCATGCCGTGTGGAGGGACGACGGCAGTGCAGGGCACGTGCGGGAGCCCAGACACGCCAGCCACAGCCTCCCCACGCCGCTGGATGGAGTGGGGCACGAGGGGAGGCTGCAGACGCACAAACCACCCCCAGCTCCTCCTGGCTCCGGCTGCCTGCACAGAGGCCGCCTGCGAGTCCGCAGCCCACGCAGGCCCCGTGCAGGCTGCCAAGGCAAATAACACTAATTGCATTACAGCTCGCTCGCAGGATCTGCTGTTCTTTGCAGCTAAACTCCAGCCTTTCCATTTTGTTGGTGATTTGAAGCGGCGCGCATATTCCCACCGCCAGCCAGTGTTCAGGCTAGCAAGAGAGCGGCAATGCAGCACATGCAGAGACCAAAAGCCGGCTCTGTAAACCCGGGGAACCAGACACAGTAACCAGAGGAGCCGCCAGCACGGGGACTAGCGGTGGCTGCAGAGCCAGAGTGCGGTGCCGGCTGCCGCGGCCTCCTCCCTCGAGCAGCATAGGCACTGGCAGCAGCAGCAACTCCAGCTCCCAGGGGAAAAAGAGCGCACATACCCACACACACCCCTAGCAGCCTCCCCTGCTGGAAATTTTTTAAATTTTAAATTTTAAAATTGCAATCCTTAAGTACAAATAAATGAACACCCACTCTACGGCTTCCACACAAGTCCACCCTATTTCAAATACAAACGCCCTACCCCCTTTTGGGTATTCGCATGGTCAAAACCTCTCTGGTTCCCCAGGCCTGAAGCAGTTTGGGGTGATGAAGCTGCCACTAGCTCAGAGGAGAAACCAACTCTGGGTTTGAGAGCAGACGGGAACCCTGACGAGCCCTCCCTTCACTCGGCCGAGACGGGAAGACTCGAGTCCTCTCAAAAGCCTGCTCAGGATTCAGCCCCAGCGGCGGCAGCACAACGCGCGTTTCGCACTGCAGCACCCCTCTCATTGGCACTTCAGCCGAACCGAGACGTTACATGTCATGCTTAAATAAGCAGAAGGGTTATCACTGTTCCTTCATATAATACTGTACAGCTCAGAGGTGCAATAAGAGACCAAGAAATATGCCAAAAAGGTTTGGGAAAATAAACGTCAATTTGCTCCTGCAAGTATCATCGTGACAAATTTACCAGGTGGCCAGTGAGATAAAATGCAGCACTTTAAATATCTAAACTAATCAATAGAGCGATCCGAGCGTGCCATCCATTCTGCGCCAAGGGCAACCTTTTAAGGTTAATTCTTCATTCATATCAATACAATGCAAGGGTCATTACATAACTTGAGGCTGCCCTTTGTTACATTGAAATAATTAGGCTCAACACTGCTCAGAAACCACAGAAAGCTTTTTAGGGGAGGTTGTTTGGTTGTTTGTTTTCCTTCTTCAGCAAAGGATAAGCAGGAAAAAAGCCAAGCCCGGGGTTTTCCCGCAGCGGCTCCTCTCCTGTCGCAACCGCGGCGGCCGCGGCCCCGCGCAGCCCCCGCGCAGCCGCAACGCACAGCGAGCAGCAGCTCCCACCGGCGCCTCGTTCTGCCGCAAAGGTGTTACCCAGAACGAGAA